>APFE031149389.1:13775-41255 GCA_000404065.3 Pinus taeda
TTGTTGAGGGTGTTCATGCATGTCTTGAGTGAGAATAGAGCTGAAATTGTTATCTGACTTGATCCAAACCATCATCCATTCCAATAGTTCAAAGAACAATATTGAAGATTATATGTTACCAGGCATCTCTGAGCTGCAACCTAGGAGAGTTTCCTGAAGTGTTAACATGACCTATGTCTAGGGCTCCATTCTGTAGGTCTAATATGAATTCCTTTGTTGTCACTTTTGCATTTTTATTCCTCCTTTCTGTGAAAACTTCTAGGTGTGATAATTCATATTTATCCTTCAGCCAATCCTCAAATTTGTGAGCTTCAAAAAATGTGCACTTCTAGGCGGTGATATATTTTGTTCTATATTCCTGATATTGATGCTTTGTTCCAATTAGTGAAATGTCATTTCTCCCGACCTTTTATCTAACCAGTGATGATCTACACGCATATCATATGTATTATATACATGTGTATCTTCTTCTCTTTTATGTCACAATCCATATGTTCCTTCTCCAATGCTCGATCACAATCACTGTCATGTTCACAACCTTCTCTGCGTTGATTTTGTCTTCCTCCTTGATCGAAAGTCCACTTTGATTGCATTATGCCAATGTATTATATCGATCAATTGGAAATAGAACCATTGCATTAGCATTATGGTTAGTATAGTGCAATGCAATACTAGTTCACAGTTACAATACAACCATGCGCAACACAAGCTGGTTCCATAGTAATGATGTCCTTGTGCACTGTGATGCTTAATTATCCCATTGACCAGTCACCCTACATTTTATTGCATCGTATGGCATTTGGCATGCAAACTACATTAGTTCATTACATTACACTATGACACAAGGATGGTGACTAGCGCTAAAGAGCTAATGTGTGATGTGCCACCCACTGATGTTGAGTAGTGTGGCATCGATCCAATTTCCATGCATCCTATAAGTTGTGGTAACCAATTGTCAATCCAATTTCCCATAGGGAATGAATGAATGAATGTATGTAGTTTGTATAACATGTGCATGATCAAGATATAGAGCTATGCTTTGAACCATTAGCATTTTATAACAGATATCTTTCCAACATTTTGACTAGTGATAGAAAGACTACAGGATCAGGACTTTGCCAGAATTTAATTCTTAGCACTTGCAGTCAACATGGATTCTTGAATGACGTTATGTATATCAAGCATCTCACTGCTAGCTGGATTAGCTAAACAAAGCTTATAAATCATATTTTTTCCTCGTCCTCTGGAAACTTGTTGAGATCCACGCTCACTACCTAGGCACCTATGTTGAAAACTAAAAGGAATTCGTAGTGAAACATTCCTTTGAGACTGAGACATATTTCCAACATAATCAATTGCATTATGCCTCTTCTATTATGCTTCAGATGTAAATACAACAAACCCTTTTGCAAGGAAGTATACATTTTCACTTAGGAAGTGTTCTTGACTAAAGTGTGCCTCCATATCACTGTAATTCTTATAATACTCAATGTGCTCGAGGTGCCTTCGTTGGCATATGTCGCAAGTATATTGATCTCTTGACATATTCAAGTACAGTTCATTGTCTCTATAAAATTGTTTCCTGCAAACGTTACAAATTGGATGACCCATGGAACCTCCCTTTCTATCTCACTTCCATCGACTTCAAAGTATCCTCTAGATAAATATTGTTCTAGATATGCCTATGAATAAAGTTTATCTTCACAAATACAAACGTTTCAGCCTTCCAGACATAAGATGCACATAGAAATATTGTGTACATGAAATAAGTGTTTCCTCGATTGATCTATATCTTTAAACTCTTAGTCACGTTTTGGTAACTTTTTCCTTGGCTCTTGCTCTATTGGCCCAAAGATCACATTAGGATGGAGTGGGTGAATCAATGTGAGATCATTTTACTATTTCACAACTTTTCATAATAAAACAACTATATAGCAATGAATCATAAACATCATATCATCAACTATAACAATGCATCATTAGGCTACCATCATATTAATAACATATCAAGAAACCATCACATCACAAAGAGACATAATCTTTTACATAAAAATCCATACAAGAGAAAACCACAAATCTTCTTCCTCTTTATTTTCAATTCATTACATAGAATCATAGGCTACAAACTGTTGGAGGCAACTATTCTCAAGAAATGCAAGTTGCCACTTATGGTAGGCTACAACTTGATTAAGGAACCAACGTCAAAAGAATGCAAGCAGTGTTCGCTGCAGACTACAACTTGATTGAAGCTCCAACCACAATGATGAGTGGGCTCCAACATTGCTTTTTTTACCACTGATTATCCGTATTGACATGGCATGAGGCCCAATTGTTCATTGATTCAAATGTAGCCAAGATTCGTTAAATCATCAGATCATTCAACCTACCTGTAACCAAACTATGGTATGTTCCACCAAACATAATCACCAATATTCACCAGAACCAAAACCTTCGATTAATGAATCGCTTGCACTAAGAAGAAGACTAATCATTTGATTGAATTTACTTTTTATATGTTTATAAGGCGAGGGTGTTGTATATATAATGGTTCCATGTGGTCCTATACTGAGAGGGTCAACCAAAAAATCCTAGTAATGCTTGGAAACTGGGACTTTGACCAACGCTGACAAGAGCCATATGCACGTGAATTAATATGTTCATGAAATTTGGGGCTTGTGAGTGATAACACTCGAGCTTAGCTCCTTATTTTTCAATATGATCTCTTAATGTGACCATGCCTTTAGACCAATTTTTGGGGGTCCTTGTTCTCCCACATGATGACATCAGCATGATGTCATCATGCAACATGGCAGCTGAGGGGTGCCACATGTCACTCATTTTTGGGTGTTTTTCCAATGCAAAGTTTCCATTTTTCCTTACCATGTGGCAACCCCTAGTGGCACCATGTCATCACACTGATGTGTCCTGCCACGTGTTTCCATATTTTCTATTTCATGCCTAGTAACCTGCCACCATGTGTACAAGTTGTTACATCATCATTGAGTGGGAAAGGGAGTCGTGTGTCGTGCACGTCACCATATCTGTCCAATACAATTATGTCAAGTATAGAAACATGTTTGGGCCACCCTTTGTCTAACATTATCTTGTCACGTGTCAATGGTCAATTGGACCAATGGGATATGTTAAAATTCAGGCACTTTTGATGTCATTCCACCATTTATATTTTATGATCATTGATGGATTAACTAAAAGGAGGTCACTTGTTAATTGTATTAATCAACATGAAATTTTTCTCACCATTTGCACTTGATTTGATCTATGGACCATGGATCATAAAAAAATTTAGGGGCGAATCTTAGCCCATGGGAAAAATTTAAGGGGTGTCATATTTTAGAGGGGAAATTTTTTTAGATTACACACTTTTCAATAGTTAGCCCAAAAGATATTTAAAAAATAAACAATTCCTATATTTTAGCTAATTAAAAATAGGGCAAATAAACATTCCAAAACCTACTTCACCTAGTTTTGATCCAGGTGTATCTCCAGACACCAGTGGCATGAAAAAGGCTCAAAATTCAAAGTGGCAAAAAGTCGATTAACTTGAAATCATATCGAAGTGCTCATCACCCTGATTCCAATGGTGTGAATGAAACTCCAATCCCAGTCTGTATGAAGGATATAGAAGCAATCAAAGTTCGTGATTGACTTACCCATGTGGCAAGCTTAAGGAGTGCGCAATTTGGTAAGAATCCGACCAGTTTTCTGAGCGAATTGTGGGCCTGTTAATTTTTCTAATATTTCTGAAGGTTCTGGAAAAATTTGAAAGGGTTGGTGGAACTGTTATTTTTAAATAAAAAAATATATGAAAATATGGGGCAGGCGGCCATGAACCCGTCGCCCCCGCAACCACATAAAATATTGCACATATATATGGGGGGTAGGTTGTTAATTAACCATGCCACCCCTCCACACTCCACAGGACACTATTTAATGGTAGAAGGATGGGGACAGGCCACCAAAATGGCAGACCTGCCACCCAAATTAAAACAATAGATATTGTATGTTGAAAATGGGAGGGGTGGGATTTGATCCCCTGACCCCTCCTCAACCATTTGATATATTTAACCAATGTGCCAAACATCCTTCCTTGTTTTATCTGCTGACGAACTTATATTTAGAAAATTATGTAAAGTACGATGGGGTAGTAGAGCGCGCACATTTTTCAAGGCGTATGAATTGCAGGAGGCAGAACCATGAGTAGGCCTGTGACAGGGGGCTAAACCTTGCTTGAGCACATTTTCCAGGGGGTCTGTTTTGGTCCAGTGTTAGAATTGGGCAAGTTTTATATCGATTTTGTACCTCTCGGCGACAGGAACTCAATGGTGATGCCAGTTTCTGCAACAAAGCTCTCTTTTTTTCGACCATTTTCCAGATTGGAGGTATAAAACTCCTTTTTGTAAATGTTGATTGTACTCTTCTTCCTCATGCCACTTAATGAATGAAGGCCTCTCCATTGATCGAGTAGGGCCAGGAGACATAGTCCAAATTGGATGAACTCTGTTATCAAGTCTCTTGTCTTCTTTCATGCTTTTATGTCTTTCTCCTCTTCTCTCATGTGCATATTAAATTTCTATGGTTAAGCTGCAATTTATCCATGTAATTTTTTAATACATCTATAAGAAAAAGATTCCTCGATCAAGTGGTATCGGAGCAGGGCTTTGTAGATGTGAATTGCATGTTTGTATGCTAACAAGAATCAAGCTCCAAAGAGGCTAAGGGAAGCTAAATTCTTTCGATCCCGAAGTGGGGCATGCACATTGAAGGAGAAACATGGTAGATGAAGAGGCTCATTATGAAGAGGAGCGCAACTACCACAAAACCTTCTATATAATGGTAGAAAAGGTCGATCATTTTCTTTCAAGGTTAGAGAAAGAAGAAGAGAGAAACCCAGAAGAACAAGGTTCGGTGCATGGAAATGGTGGAGAAGAACCCCCTTCTTCTCCTTCCACGAGTCAAAGTTCTTCTTCCTCTCATCACCATCATCATAGAAATTCAAGGGATGCATCTAAGAAACCTTTATTTAAACTAGATGTCAAATTTGATCTTCCCATGTATAATGGTGAAAGTAATGCAAAAAATCTTAATAACTGGATTAGGAAGATTGAAATCTACTGTAGGATTCAGCAAATCGAAAAGAATGAGGCAACGATTCAGCTGGCCTCTCTTTGGCTAAGTGGCACTGCTCTCGTCTGGTGGAAGAGAAAATTGCAAAGCAGTAAGAGTGTGGGTAATCTTCTTTCCTCATGGCCTAACTTTATTTCTGCATTAAAGGAACAATTTTATCCCTTGGATTATAAGAAAAAAGCCTTAATGAATCGGCAATACTTAAGGTAAGGCAGAGTTCAGGATGTTCAAAGATTTACCGAGGATTTTAGAAAACAAGCACTTAATTTTGGGCATTGCACTTGACTCACTTGAAGTTGTAACTAAGTATATTGGATCATTACATAGTTAGATTGGACATTCATTATTATTGTTTGAACGAACTACTATTGACTCAGCTAGTGTAAAGGCCATTCATCTTAAGAATAGGGGAAAAAATGAAAAAGATGATCATTCTAAGAAACCACCTTTCAAACCTCCAAATGACAAACCCAAAGTGAAAGGAAAGGGAAAGGAGAAGAGGATGATATCAGCCGAGAAATATGAAGGAGAAAGGCCTTATTGCACTCATTACAAAAAGGAAGGTCATGACGATGATCATTGTTGGGAATTGTGATCGGAAAAGAGACCAAAGAAGTATGGAGGAAAAGGCAAGTAAAAGACAGTGGCAACTATGCAACAAGACCTTGGGTCTGATTCCAGAGATGAGCCATTGATCACGACAGTAGGAACAAAAGGTACTCTTACACCTCATGTTAATTCTGAATCACATGAAGGCACTAGTTCAATACATGAGTCTCTTCCTAATGACGAAAGAGGATTAAGTTATTTCATACTAGAGTTTTCATAAATCATACAAAATTGGAAACTCTATTTGATACCAGATCTCAAGCAAATTTAATTTCAGAGTAAGAGAAATATATTGTGAGATGGAAATATTCTGAGGAATGTCGACATATCGAATATGGAGAAGAATACAAAAAATATTCAATAATTAAGAGGAAACTTGAGGCAAGTGGAGGAACCATCATACCTCTATTTGAAAAGATGATGGAAACACATTTGTTATCCAAGACAATACAATTGAGCATTGTATTTCACATCTTATTTAAAGGTTGTCCTGTGATAGATTATCCACATCACATGAAATTTCTATCTTTTCTTCAAGTTTCAAACTTTCCATCTTCTCATTAGATTGTAACCATTGGTTGGGAATGGGAAAGATATCCAGCTCAAGAAGAAAAGGATGATTTGAAAGAGAAGATTGTAAATTCTAGGTTTTTGGCATTGTCTTTGGATAAAGTTGTGATTATAGATAATACTTCATGGATATGCATGAGCATTTATATGGTTAATGACCATATTAGGCATTCCTATATACTTGGGATTAAAAATATGAAAGGATTTTCTATAACTGAAAATATTTATGAATTTTTTCTTAATAGTTTGAAGGAAATTGGTATGGATAATTTAATGATTGCAAAAAAGCTGGTATGTGTTAGAGCATATGGAGCATCGGTAATAAAAGGAAAAAGGAATTGCCTTTGTGTTAGATTACAACTATTAACTTCGCCATATATTCTTAATATTAATTGTATGGCTCATAGGATGAATCTTGCATTTAAAATAGTAAGCAAGTTTCCACTATTTTCAAAAGTTGAAGACCTTGTACGTGAGACTCATACATACTTTTCTCATATTCCCAAATGATATTTAGAGTTTCAATAATTTGCAAGTGTTGTTATGGATGGAAAAAAACTATTGAAATATGTTTATACAAGATGGATCTCATTAAATTGACCAACTCAAAGACTATTTAGTGAGTGCAAATATTTAGTAGGGTTGATGTATGAAAATCACTATAATGTAGGCAAAGCTCAAGATCTTGTTTTCGACTAACTAATATAGAGACATTATTGACATTGGCTAGAATTCTTGCTATGCTACATGAAATGAATGTCCTCATGAAAATGTTTTAGAGTTGCACAATATATATTTCAGAATACACAAATGAAAGAAAGTCAACATGCCTTGCATTGGATAATTTGTATATGATGCTAGACTCTTTTACTAGTCCAGAGTTTACAAGTTGGACTAAGATCATTAATATAGAAATTTATTTATTTATTTATTTTTTCACGTTTTATGAAAAAGGGATACTATGTATCGCAGTGCATGGCTATATGGTTGAATTTCATCATATTAGTAAGATAGGACGAATCATCAAATATTTCCCCATGTCAAGAGACCAATTTGATAATATTGTGATTTTAGTGAGAGAAAATTTGATAGAAATTGCAAGATCACTATCATCAAAGATAAGAGAATGATTTCCTCAAGATGAATTGTTGGAGGCCATGTGTGTGGTATGCACTTAATATTGAAACAATTGTCAATTTCCAAGAACTTTAAAAAGAGAATTTTCAAAAGAGATCAAAATGTTTAGTAGACCATTTTTGCAAGAAAGTCTCAATACATGGAGAGCAAATTGAAGGTATTTTAGATTCATCAAAGTTGTATCAACAAGGTGGACGCTTTGCTGAAACAATGTGAAAGCAATATTCTTTTTTTGGATAATCCTAATGAAAATGGTGCTATAACAAGATTATGGACTACTTTAAGTTCTAGTCAATATCTACAAGAAAACATATCAAAATATTTCAGATTAGCAGATTTGTGTCAAACCATGATTTTGGGAACAGTGGAGGATGAGAGAATGTTTAGTGCACCATAATTTTTGAAGTCAAAGTTGAGGAACAAGCTTGAGAAACATGTTGATAGATGTTTAAGATTATATGTAACAAAGTATGACAATTAACAATTTTCCATATGAAAGAGCACTAAGTCTTTTGCATTCAGATTTTGATAGAAGGGGAGAAAACAATATAACAAATTTCTATAATGAACTTGATACATAACATAATGTTTTGGAGGCTCATAATAACAGTTCACTTGGAGAAGATCATGTCCACAATGTAGAAAATGAGGACCAAGATGAGAACTGGGAAATTGAAATACCCTAGGACTCTTATTTTGTTATACATGTTTCGTTGATCATGCAAGATTACTATATGTCAAATTCAGGTAAAAATAGGTTATATATATTGTATTTTTGATTGTAACATTATAGCCAAATTTATTTGATGTGTGTTATTTTAAGATTGATGTTTCATATTTAATCATTACATTGTTTGTTTCTTATATGTGATAGGAAATGAAGTTAGATTTGATGAGACTAGGACCTATTTATTTTCACATAAATAGTGTTTGACTAGTATTAAATGATAAATAACTAATTTAAAGGGACTAATACAAAGAATCAATGGGCTCATTCAAGTACACGAAACTACCTTGATGTCTAGCTCTAATATCTTGAAAAAATTTAATGGTTTATATGTTGCTTGTGTTTGGGGCATTTTGTTGAGTTTTCAGTTTTGTTTTTTCAAAGATTATGTTAGTCCCTTGAATGCTTTTGGTTCTTACTTCATGCTTAGATTCATAGACTCATGCTTAAATGATAAATAAATAATTTAAGAATTCTAACGTTAAGAAACAATAGGCTTATTCAAGAACATGAAATTGCGTTGATGTCTAGCTCTGATATCTTAGAAAATTTTAGTGGTTTGTTCATTGTTTGTTTAGAGGATTTTGTCAGGTTTGAAATTTTTTGTTTGTTTTGGTCAAAGATTTTTTTAGTCCCTTGAATTATTATAGTTCTAATTTCATGCATAGATTGATAGATCTAGTTTTATTTTTAACACTATTATTGTTTTCTTTATATATTTGGTGGTTTGGGGAAATATATTTTATTTCCTTTCACTTTGTGGCAAGATTTCAACATCTTCACCTTTTAGAATATAGTCAAATATTATTCTTATTTTATATTTTCATGGAAAAGAATTATTGATATTTGGAAAGGGAAATAAGCTCTGGGTAGCTTAATGAAGAGAAAAATAGTCTATGTGCTAGGTTCCTACACATTCATCGTAGGATACCTATTGGTATGAGACCAAAATTCCTTATATGCAATTACACTTTTGATGCCAAGGCAAATCTAAGTTTGCTAACCTGGGAGGAACAATGACAACTGATCATAAGGCTAAGGAGATTAGAATGTTGGTCTCAAAAGCAGGATTGTGAAAATTATTTGAACTAGTACTTATTTTGGTCATACTGACTACCAAATTTGTGTCTTATTGATTTTTTACATTTGTAATGACCTTATGTAGAGTTGGTTTGAAGAGACTGATGTTAGTGTAGATTTTTATACAAATCAGCTAGCTCTGATACCATGTAGAAATACCTATCTATAGATCACCAGATAATGCAATAGACTAAAGAAAAATACTTGATCTACTTCTACAACCAATTTAGCGAAGCTTAATCGAGCATGAGAAACATCAATAAGAACACATATAACTGATATGGAGAAATCAATCACACATAACACAGAAAATATAACTCAGGGAAAGCCTCAGCCTAAAACCCCACTCTCTGTATTATCATACATAGGATTTATACAAAGCCTTAGCTCTCACACAGCTAGTGAGATCTCAGTACAACCCTCACAGATGAAGGTGGAACTACATCAGGATTACACAAATCCTTAGCTCTCATAGCTAGCCAGCTCTCAGTGCAATCCTCCTGGATGCTCACAGGGAATCAAGACTTCTCCTAAGCCTCCTCCTTTATACTACAAGCCTCCTATTTCCTTCCGCAGTTTTTTGTGGGTCATCCTCGTGTTACCAAGTGTAACACTGATCTCACACCCTGTAAAACTGCATAATCCTCAAGGAACCTTAATCCTTCTGCTTGGATGATTTTCCTTTATAGGAAAAATATTCATCCAACTGATAGTACACTGTCCCTTCTCTGATCTCAGCAGGGTCTCTGTCTGAACCGACATGCATGAGTTATTCATGAGAGAATCTTTAGTTATCTGAAGTTCAACAGTTACATGCATGCAAGCATTAACTAACTGAACTTACTTAATTTAAACAAACTATTTAAATCAAATATAACTGGGCTTGACTCAGTTAACTGAGCCAACTAATTACTACTTAAATTAGAACTCATCCTTATCTCTTTAACTGATGGATAAATTCCTCAATTAATAGACAAATTGTTGCATGTCCTCACATAGACTTCATGTTTGTTTTTTCACAACTGATTAACTCATGGAGAATTAATTAATTTATTTTCAAATAGCTATTAAGCCCAAATTCGAATTTTACTTCCTATGTTTATTCCAGGGATTGACTAAAATAGGAATCCATCCTGAACTACTAAAAATAGAATGCTATTTTTAGCACTTCCATTTTTCATTCCCTATTGCCCAATCTAGCACTCGTACTGTACTGAGAGATGGCTAGCTATGTGAGAGCTAAGGCTTGTCTAAATTTGTGTCTTGTTGATTTTCTGGATTTGTAATGACCTTGTGCAGAGTTGGTTTGAAGAGCCTGATGTTAGAGCGAGAATACTATCTACAAACCACAAGGACTGTATTGGCTCTAATGACCAATTCTTAGAGGGCACTCGATGTTCTTGGTGTTGCAAAGTATCTTTTCTTGAAGCATCAACAAACATAGTGGTGTGGCCATAACATCAGTTAATTTGATACTCTTTACTAATCTCCTCATAGCTTGAAGGAGAGAAATTACTCGCTATGCATGTACCATTTGATCAACTGAGAGAAATGTGAGCATGTATATCCTTAAAACAATGTTGAAAGAGGCTCTCCTCTTACTGGTAACAAACAACTTGAAACCATTGGCTCATCACCTTAACAACCATAGGTCTTTATTTGTCAATTCCATGGTGTAGTTGGTTGTACATATCAGAAGAAAATTTGGTTCATATGAGCAACTAAGACATGTGAATCATCCATTCCTTCATTAGGATCAAGTAGAACAACTACCATTTATGTAGAAACTTTCTATTGCATGGTTGAACTACCTCATTAAACTTCCTTATATCAGTAATTATTGCTAGCAAGGTTTGCCTTTTCCAAGGCCTCATGTATGTTATGCACTGTAGGGAGTACAAATTCTTGAAAGTTTCCATTACAACTCATTAAAATTGGTTCTTTTCCCACAACAACATATTCATATCAACATTGCCCTTGAAGACATATTCAATTTCACACCTACCATACCATTCTTAGAATACAATTAGCGGGGTGTTGGTTTAAATTTTAAGTCACTTGAAGAGCATTGATATTGGACACCATTGTGTATTTATGTTTTTATAGGCCTGATACATTTTCTTATGAATAAGTTAGCATTACTAATATTCCCTCTTTGTCTACTCCAACCATTACTCTTTTTTTTTGGAACCAAAATTGTTTTGTGCTTGTTAAAACCAAATTTTTAAGGAAGTTGTGAACCACATTTCTAATGAGCCATCTTACATGACATATGATCTAATATCTTCATTTCCAATTGATTTGCTTGACTTTATGGGTACCACTAGCTCTAAGTTTTGAAATATGAATTGATTAGTGTTTTACAAAAGAAGCTTGTACTTGAATTTCCTCTCAATGGAGAGAAAGGAGTAGTAAAGATATCTTGTTGCACTAAACCATTGACTTGTGGTTTGTTGTTGGGTGTGGAGCCTGACTATCTTTTTTATTCATAGATATCACCACATTGGACCCTAGTTTGTAATGTGGCGGCAACAACACCTGTCTATGTACGTTGTTGGGGGGGGGAAATGACGATTATTTGGAGCCTCCCCTTGGCAGGGGATAAGGGGAAGCACCCTTGAAGCTAAAAATAGATGTAAAATTGCCTTGTAAAATGTTGTAATTCCGTAGTCAATCTGGGTTGTTCATTAGACGAAGATCTGATGGTAGAAGTTATGTTTAATTTAGGGTTTTTCTGCTTAGAAGGCAACCCCTCACTATATATGAGGGAATTGTATTGCGTCTATGCAGATCTGTATTCTAAGTAAGGAAGAGAGAGGAGATTGAAAGCGAAGAGGGAATTATAGTGGATCTACTGTAGGTTGTATCTCTCATTTTGTTGGATAATATAAAAGGAAGGATTGGTTGTTTCTCTGTGGACATAGCCAAATTGGGTGAACCACGTATATCTGTGTCTCTCTTGTTTTATGTGTTTATCTTTTTGCAATATATTTTATGTGTTCCATTGCTCTGTAATATATAATTTTCTAACAACTGGTATCAAAGTCGAAGGTCTATTTGGCTGAAAAAATCGCATGAGAGAAGGGTCCCTAGTTCGAGTGGGAGCAATGGCAGAAGATGGTAGCTTTAGGGTCAAAAAATTTAACGACCAAAACTACCAACTGTAGAAGATGTAGATGGAAGATTATCTGTATCAAAAAGATTTGTACCTACCATTGAGTGGAAAGAAAAACAAGCCAAGGGGTATGACAGACACAAAATGGGATATTCTTGACAGAAGGGCACTTGGAACAATATGACTATGTCTACCGGTGTCGGTAGCCTTTATATTTCAAAGGAAACAACAATAGAGAGTTTAATGTCAGCATTGGCCAAATTATATGAAAAACCCTCTGCCTCAAATAAGGTGTTTCTTATGAAGCATTTATTTAATATGAAGATGTCAGAAGATGGATATGTTGTTGATTATTTAAATGAATTTAATAAAGTTACTAGTCAATTAAGTTCTCTAGGGGTAACTTTTGATGATGAAGTTAGGGCTCTGTTATTTCTATGCTCATTGCCAGAAATTTGGAATGGTTTGGTTATGGCCATTAGTAACTCTGTCTTTGGATCTAGTACTTTAAAGTTTGATGATGTTGTCGGTGCAATCCTTAGCGAGGAAATGCGATAGAAAATATCTAGTGAGACATCAGGTAATGCTTTGACTGCAGAGACTGGGAAAAGAAAAATCGAAAGAGGAAATAGCCCAGGATATCGCAGTAAGTCAAGGAAAGGCAGATCGAAGTCCATATCGGGGATAGCATGCTGGAAATGCAGGAAGAAAGGACACATGAAGAAAGACTGCAAGTCTCCGAAGGGAAAAGAAGGAGACATGCAACAAGAAAACAATCATGAAGCAAATGTGACAGGTGATGTGTTGCAAGATGCTTTGATTCTTTAATTAGAAAATATTATAGATGCATGGGTGGCAGATTTGGGGGCCTCATTCCATGCCACACTTGATAAGAAACATTTTCATGATTAAAATTAAGGAGATTTTGGACAGGTTCGATTGAGTGATGATAAACCCTGTAAAATCATTGGAATGGGTACAGTTTTCATAAAACAACAGAATGGAAATAAATGGCTATTGAAGGAGGTAAGGCATGTTCCAAATCTGAAGAAAAATCTAATTTCAACAGGGCAGTTGGGAGGTGAAGGCTGTGTAACTAATTTTATAGATAAAACATGGAAGGTCACTAAAGGAGCCCTCGTAATAGAAAAAGGAGAAAAGGTTGGTACATTGTATTTATGCAATGGTATCTCTAATTTTGTTAATGCTTTAACCTTTAGAGGAGCATTTATGGCATTGTGGCATCATAGGCTCGGGAACATGAGTGAGAAGGGGATGCAGATTCTTCACTCAAGAAATTTGTTGCCAGGTTTGAAGCATGTTGATTTGGAATTCTAGGAGCATTGTATTTATGTAAAATAGAAGAGAGTCAGATTCTTCAAAGTTGGGAAAGAAAAGAAGAGAGAAAAATTAGAGCTTGTGCATACAGATGTATGGGGACCTACTAAGGTATCATCTCTTGGTGGCTCTCATTATTATGTTACTTTTATTTATGATGCAACCAGAAATACCTGGATTTACTATATTCGAAATAAATTTGATGTATTTGATACTTTCAAGAAATGGAAAGCCTTGGTTGAAAATGAGACATGAAAAAGGTTGGAGTGTCTTAGATCAGACAATGGAGGTGAATATTGCAGCAAATAGTTTGATAGGTATTGTTCAGAGAATGAAATTCGTGGAGAGAATATAGTTCCAGGAACATCACAAGAAAATGGTGTGTGAGAAAGGATGAATAGGACAATCATGGAGCGTGCAAGTTGCATGAGATTGCATGTAGGATTTCCTTTACAATTTTGGGCAGATAATGTAAATATTGTTGTTTATCTAATAAACAGAGGGTCTTCAAGTTCCTTGGATGGTGGTATTCCAAAGGAGGCATGGACAGGTAAAAAGGTAAACTACTCATTTTTAAAGACTTTTGGTTGTGAAACCTTTGTCCACATTAATAAAGAAAACATAACAAAGCTTGAGGAAAAATCAAAGAAATGTACCTTTATTGGATATGGTGTTAATTATTTTGATTATCGCTTTGATGATTATGAAAAACACAAAATCATTAGGAGTATGGATGTCATATTCAACGAAAATGTTTTGTATAAGTATCAGATGCCGAAAAAGAAATAGGAAAAAGAAAACAAAGAATACATAGTGCTTGACGAGATCACTGAAAAAGTGAAGGTGCCTAAAAATCATAATGAGCAACAAGCACCTCAAATGCCTAAAAGTGGTGTTAGAAGATCTACCAGGATAAATAGACCCCCTGAACGATATGCTCCTTCATTATATTGTGTATTGTTGACTGATTCTGGTGAACTAGAATGTTATGAAGAAGAATTGCAGGTAGAAACCAGTAAGAAGTGGGAGCAAGCCATGAAAGAAGAGATGGAATCCTTAGCACTTAAACAGACTTGCGACTTAGTAAATTTTCCTGTAGGTAAAACAACATTGTAGAATAAATGGGTTTCCGGGTTGAAGAAAGAAGATGGCGGTAGAAAAAGAGCTAGACTTGTGGTGAAGGGGTTTGCGCATAAAAATTGTATAGACTTTGATGAGATATTTTCTCATCTTGTTAAAATGACTTCAATCAGAACTATTTTAAGTCTAGTAGTAGCTGAATATTTGCATCTTGAGGAGTTAGATGTAAAGACAACCTTTCTCCATGGGGATTTGGAGGAGATATATATATGTAGCAACTACAAGGATATGAGGTAAAAGGGAAGGAGAAAATAGTGTGCAGGTTGAAGAAGAGCTTGTATGGCTTCAAACAGGCTCCAAGGCAGTGGTATCTAAAAATTGACAGGTTTATGTCTAAACAAGGTTATACTAGATGTCACTTTGATCATTATGTTTATCTCAAAAGGAAAAATGATGGAAGCCATATTATATTGTTATTGTATGTAGATGACATGCTTGTTGCAGGTTCTAACATCCAGGAAATAAATGTACTCAAAAGAAAATTAGCGAACTCATTTACGATGAAGGATTTGGGTGCTGCAAAGCAAATTCTTTGTATGAGAATAATTGGAGACAGGAAGAATTGAAAATTAACATTGTCTCAAAGTGAGTACATAGAAAAGGTGTTGAAAAGATTTAATATGCAGAATGCAAAACCAATTAGTATACCTTTGGCTAGCCATTTCAAACTAAGTAAGGAGGTGGGTCCCAACACTTAGGAATAAATGGCTTATATGTCTAAAGTTCCATATGCATCATCAGTTGGAAGCTTAATGTATGCAATGATCTGCACAAGGCCTGATATTTCACATGTAGTGGGAGTTGTAGGAAGGTACATGAACAATTCAAGAAAAGAACAATCGATGGTGGTGAAGTGGATTCTCAGGTATTTGAGAGGTACCACAAATCAAACATTATGCTTTGGTAGTTCAAACATTTCTCTATAGGGATATGTTGATGAAGATATAGTGGGAGATAGAGATAACAAGAGGATCAAAACAAGGTATGTGTTTACTGTAGGTGGAACAACTATTAGTTGGGTTTCAAAACTGTAAAGCGTTGTTGCACTCTCAACAACAGAAGCATAGTATGTTGCTGCTACAAAGGTTAGTAAAGAAATGATTGGGTTACAAAGGTTTCTAGATGAATTGGGTAAGAAGCAGGAGTTTAGCAAGTTATACAGTGACATCTAGAGTGCCATACATCTTGCAAAGAACTCTACATTTCATTCCAAGGCTAAATATGTACAGTTCAAGTACCATTTTATACAGTCAGTGTTGGAAGATGGACAGTTGAAGCTGGAAAATATACACACTAGCTAGAATCCTACAGATATGTTAACAAAAGTTGTAACTAGGGAGAAACTGAGATTCTGCTCAGTTTCATTTGGTCTTCAAGTATGATGAAGAAGATGAGAAACAACCAAGTCCAAAGTGGAGTCATTGTCTAGCAAATGAAGTAGTGGTGGAGTTGCTATAATCAGTCTCCAAGTGGGATATTGTTGGGTGTGGAGCTTGATTATCTTTTTTATTCAGAGGTATCACTAGATTGGACCCTAGTTCATAATGTGGCAGAAACACTACCCATCTATGTATGCCACTAGGGGGGACGACGACGATTATTTGGAGCCCCCCCTGGTGGGGGATCAAAGGCAGCGCCCCCAAAGCTAAAAATAAATGTAAAATTACCTTGTTAAATGTTGTAATTTGGTTTTCAATCTGGGCTGTTCATTAGGCAGAGATATGACAGTAGAGGTTATGTTTAATTTAGCGTTTTTTTCCCTAGAAGGCATCCCCTCACTATATATGAGGGAATTGTATTACATCTATCCAGATCTGTACTCTGAGTAAGTAAGAGAGAGGAGACTGAGAGCAAAGAGGGAATTACAATGGATCTATTGTAGGTTGTATCTATTCATTTTGCTAGATAATATAAAAGGAAGGACTAGTTGTTTCTCTGTGGACGTAGCCCAAATTGGGTGAACCACGTATATCTGCATCTCTCTTGTTTTATGTGTTTTACGTGTTTATATTTATGCAATATATTTTATGTGTTCCGTTGCTATGTAATATATAATTTTCTAACAATTTGACTGATCTTGATGGATCTATACTTTTTGTTTCTCCATAACAATGAGTGAATTCATCCTACAATGACTTGTAATGAACATAACCCTTATTTGAAAATTTAGCCATATTTCCAGGAACTTGGTCATTTAAAGAGATTTTATATGATCTAGAAGGGTCCATAGGTTGTATGCTAAAAATATTCCATTGTTTCCATTTTTCATGTATACTTGAGACTATTTGTTATTAATTCATTGATTCCTTTCCTGCCTTTAAATTTGATCATTATAACATTCTTAAAAGTTGAGAAGCATTGTTGATATGATGACTCTTGTAAACTCTACTCTGGATAGGTTGATTGAATATCCAACTAATGATGTTACAATATCCAACATGGGATTGGTAGTTTCACTTGATACCTCTATCAGATTTTGTGCCAGGAATAACCTTGCCAATGTCTAACTTTGAAGCCTTTTGTCATTTTGTGAAATTTACTCCTCTACCATGGAAATCAACTTCATTTGACTAAAGAGATGCATCTTTCTTCACATGTGTCATAGCTCCTAAGAGCAAAGGTGGTATTATCATACTTATATTTATTTATCTAAATGCATAAACATTATTTTTTGAAGTTATTACGAACGTTGTTTCAATCTTTCTCTTCTATGTTTCTATTCTAGAAAATATCACATGTTTAAAATTTTTATGTTGTGAAAAAAATTGCTATTCTAGTTGTGAAGATGACCTAGGCTAAAATTAGATGTCATCAAGAAGGATTTTGTAGAAAAATCACCACTTAGCGTGAATAAAAGTTCCACTACCCTAATTACCAATTGATGAAGGGCGAAGCAGTTAAGATGTTATGCTTGTAACCTATTGTCATAACTAGAATTTTTGTTCATCAAATATGACAAGTACACAAGGCATTTAACAAAAACTTATTTTAATAACAATTTATTTTGACTTTTAACAACAATTTATTTTATGGAATTCATATAGGAAGTCCTAGTAATATCCCTACTCATACCCACCTTTCAAACACCCAATTAGATTGAATTTTGAGGAGGTAGGAAGATAAGTAGGCTGCAACAACAACAATATTAACAAAGAGCAATGTGAAGGCTTAGTAATTGTGGGTGGTGGAATTGCATGGTTTTCCACTATAGTTTCCATTCATAGGTAATTTATTCTTATGTTCATTTAGACCCCTTAACACCATTCGTAAGTCCCTTAGATCAGTGAAGGATCCTATCGACCCTAAGGACATGAAGGGGGTCTATATTATTCCTTGTTCCTATGGCAACCCCTATATTGGTGAGAATAGACGCTCCATTAATCAGAGGATTAGTGAGCACGCAACTAACCTTAAACATAGGAGAACCAAGTCTTCCATTTTAGCAGAGCATGTAGAAAACCAAACATCATGTTTGTATTGAAGAGGCTAGTGTTCTTGCTAGAGTTTCGCAGTTTCATCACCGTAAATTTAGGGAAGCCCTTGAGATTGAGAAAAGGCCGAGCAATCTCAATAGAGAAGATGGCTGGAAGATCAGTAGTTGTTGGATCCCAGCCCTCACTTCCTAGTCGTGTTCTTCACTTCCTCCCCTCCTTCTTTTTATAACTTGTTCTAGTTTTCTTATATGTTAGTTTCCCCTTTTTATCCTTTAACCATCTCTCTTTTACCTTTGTTCTTTGATCCACTTTGGTGGGTTGTTTATATAAGAGACTTTAATAGCATTTAGTTTAAGCTATTAGTTATATTCTAAATTTTAACTTAATAATTACTTTGATATTGAAATCGATCTATGATAATATGTTATTTTATAATTAAAAAGATGTAAAACAATCTTAAAAATTAAAAAATATTATTACTACTATATAATACCTAAATTAATTATTCTAATATAATATATATATATATATAATAAAATAAAATATGGAATTTAATACCTATTAATCATATTCCCATTAACTTTAATTTAATAATATATAACTAAACTATTAATTTAAAATATTAAATCCATAACTTTAACTTATTTTAATTTTTAAATAAAGTTATGCTCCTTTTTCCCTGAGATCGTTCCAACTAGTCGTTTCCTAGTAAATATAGCCGTTAGCTAGTCAATATATCTGTTTGCCTTGTCATAAATTATAGCCTTAGATGTTCTTCTCTATCTATTTAACATGCAACCTAGATCTGATTCTTCAACTTGTCCTAACGATGAACCACACTGGTTGGTTCGAAATGCGTCGACAAATGAAATATCATGTGATTTACGCTGAAAAATCTCTCATAAACTTGACATGCATCACAGAAGCTTTAATTCAAAAAATTTGTATCCATTCAGTTGTTATAGGTCAATGGGATCATGAAAACATTCATAATTATCTTACTTTAAAAATCTCTAATAATGCTTTTAGGGTTCCAAATCCTTTCATACATTAGATGTAAAATAACTATTCCACTTTCCATTCATAATTTAGTATTTGAAATGGAAAGCTCATCATCTAAACCTAAAAATTGTCTTTATTGATTATGACAATTCCATATACATGAATTGAAAGGTAATGAGGTGGGTTTCTTGCAGAATACTGTGTTTTGATATTTTTTTAACAATCTATATCTACATATAAAAGGTTATGAGTTCCAAGCACTCTGGTGTTTTTCAGCGTGCTTTTTTGGTTATTAATCCATGTCTATGAATTTTATCTCCTCTGACAGACTTTCCTAATTGCAACAACTCCATCTCCTTATAGGCATAAATAGTTAGTGACCTAGATACCTTTTTGACCACCCAAGTTTTGGTTAAGATAATTATTTACAAATAGGTCGAGTTCGATGAGTTTGTTGTGGTTTAAGAGGTTCAAGTGACAATTTTTTCTCATAAATTCGTTCAGAAACAATTCAATCAATGTTACTAGTTTCTTGGTTTCTTTGTTAACTCTAGATTTCATCTTTTTGTTCTTTCAGAATACCAAGCTAAATCATCTCATTTACTTCATAGTTGCAATCTTGACCTATAAATATGGTTCAGACTTGCAAGGAAAACACAAGTGAATTATATTGACTCAAGGGAAGCACCTTGTCGATATAACACTTAGAAGAAACAAAAGCAAAAAAAAAACATTTTTCCTATTTTCATGGCCATATTTCATAATAGACAACTAACAGACTTGTCAAATGTCTAGAGTCTTATGGAATTTTGTAGTATGTAGTATCTTCGTGTACTTTGAAATCAATTAATATTGGAAATTTGCATTTATATTGACATTGTGGGTTTTCATATTCATAGATTTTCTCTCTCAGATATATATCTATATATATATATATATTATATATATTATATATATAATATATAATATATATATATATATATATATATATATATATATATATATATATATATATATATATATATATATATAATATATATATAATATATAATAATTTCTTCAAGACAACTGCCACTTAGAATCACTTCTCACTCTTTTGACAATCACTGAGCTTGGTTATAGGAACTTTGGTTTTGATGTTGCACTGTTAATGGAATAGTGTGACAATGTGTCTTTCTTCATTTCTTTGTTCAATTTCAACTCCATGATTGTTACAAGCCTCTATACATCGAACTATTCCAAAAGGTTAATTTTTCTTGTTCCTATTTGGGTAATATATCAAAAGTAGGATTGTGAAATTGTCTAAACTAGTTCTTATTTTGGTCATATTGACTACCAAATTTGTGTCTTGCTGATTTTGTACATTTGTAATGATCTTGTGCATGTTTGGTTTGAAGAGCCTAATGTTAGAGCGATAAGACTCTCTACAAACCACAAGGACTACATTGGCTATGATTACTAATGCTTGGAGAGCACTCTATGTTCTTGGTGTTGCAGAGTCTCTCCGCTTGAAGCATCAACAGATACAGTGGTATGGCCATAACATCACTTAATTTGATCCTCTTTACTCTTTGGTATTTTCCATGTGCATGAGTGGTCACATGATAGTAGGAAGGTTCAAGAAAATCTTCCCTATTTGGTGCATTTAGTATTTAGAGAATTTGCTAAAATTTATGGTCATGAGAATGGCCTTGCATATCTCAGGGCACAAACTGAACCTGGACTTGATCAATTTATGTACAATGAATCTGGATTGAGGGTTTCCATAGAGCCTATTTTGAATTGGGCAGAGCAACATATTCCTTCATATGCACATAGAAATATTCATGTTTTTCTTTTGGCTATAGTTGGCCTCTGCAAACTACCAATTTCTGATGCAAAGTGGATTTTAGACAAGGCATGGGAGATATTGATGTCATATCCATTTATGTGTCACAGGAGCTGGGTAATAGTTATTAGTGGGGTATAAGAGGCTTATTATGGATATTTGGCTCTTAATTACAACATGGATAAGATAGATAACACACATGGGCACAAAAACTTTGGTGTATTTGACTTAGGTGGTTCCTCAATGGAAGTTACCTTTGAACTTGGGGAAGAGACAAATGGTGAATATGATGTAAATTTAAACATTGGGTTAGTGAAGCACCAAATTTATGCATATTCCATTCCAGCTTATGGTTTAAATGATTCCTTTGAGAAGTTGGTCGTACTCCTACACAAGAAGCTTTTAGAGGGGAGCCATGAAGAACTACACTATTCCAACAATAAAATGAATTAGCAGATAAAACATCAGTGTTTTCAAAGTGGCCACAAAAAATCATATCATTGTTCTAAATGTTATCCACATTACAAGGAAAGAAATTTTTGGAACAAATATTGAGTTGGTTGCTGACTCTGACTCATAAGAATGCCAAGCATAGGCTAAATCCATTGTTAATGCCTCTTCATGGTCACATTAATTTCTAGCTACAAATAGTGAGTAGTACCCTTGTGCCCTTAAAAAGAATCATCCACCATCAAATGGGAGTTTTTATGCATTGTTTGGATTCTTTTTTGTCTACAAATTTTATAATCTGTCTTATATTGCCACCTATCATGAGATATTAGAGAAAGGTGAGCATTTATGTTCAGAAACATGGAAAGATTCTCAGAAAAGTGTAGTTCCACAGCCATTTGTAGAAGAGTATTCTTTTCATGCACCATATGTAGTAGCACTCCTTACATATGGGTTGCAACTTGCATTTAAAATATGAGGAAATAATTGTTGGATTTGGGAGAATAACATGGACGTTGGGTGTGGATCTACTGGAAGCTACATAATCTTTGTCAACCGATGAGATTTGAGAAGTCAACACTAGTCTATTCCTGACATTTGATATATTGGGAATCTTAATCTAGATTTAGGAACGTATACAATTTTTTTCTTCATTCTTTTGTTTCTTGGCATATTTTTTATCTCATGCATCCATAGGTTTATTCCACAATCATGTCCAAAATGTCATTTGGCCCTTTTTGAGCCCTGCAACGCAAACATTTCGGTTGCCATCAAGGTTCCATGAACTTTATGTTATCCAATAGATAATCCTATTAGTAACAAAGGTTTTGTAGTTTAGTCAAGCAAATTCATTCTTTGTAGTTTCTTGTATGCAACACTTGAATGCGAGCAGATAAAACTTTTAGTTTGCTAGATTTTGTGGGTATTCGATTAGGAATAAGGGATTGACAGGAGCAAATAAATTTAATTTCTTTATTTAAACGAGCTATTTACATAGTTTTTCCCATGTCATGCATATTAATTTGGATATATACATAATATTTTTATATAGTTTTTCCCATGTCATGCATACTAATTTGGGTATTTAAATGAGCTATTTACATAGTTTTTCCCTTGTCATGCATATTAATTTTGTGAGTATACCATCTGAATAAGGGAATTCCAGGAGTAAATAAATTTTACTCGCTTTATTTACATGAGCTATTTACACAGTTCTTCCCATGTCATGCATATTAAATTGTTATGTCTCTACAATATCCTATTAGTAATGCATGTTATGTGGCTTAGTCGGGAAAGTTCATTCTTTGTAGTAAGGATCAACATAGTTGAAGAGCATTGAGTAAACTATGTTCAAAATACTAGGATAAACCTGCTCACTAAGCCTAGAAACATGATCAAGGCTTCTCAACAAGGATAAGGGAAGGAACCCACTTGCTTCTTACTTGAAGACTTGGATGGAGGGTTTGTTTAAAAGGGATAATGAAAACAAAATTCTATACCCACTTGTTCAATACTTAATTATCATCATGCATAAACATAACTAAGAAGATGAAAGTCCATACCTAGATTATCATGCATTCAACCAAGCTTTACCAATATCCATCCAAAAAAAAAGTGCAATCCACATTAACAACTCCTCCCCAAGAGGTCACTTAACTCATCCATCAATAGCCAAATTTAAGAGAAAAGTAAAATTACATATATGTTTAGACTTGCTAAGGGATTTTTCCCCTGACCCAACCATGAGAAAATGAGAGGAAGTGCCTCTCTATTTATCAGGAAAGAGACTCAACTTCCTCATACATTAAAAAAAGAAAAAAAATTCTAAGTGAAATACCCCTAATTTAGCCTATGGAGAGTGTAAAAAACCTCTTGCTTATGTAAATAATCCTAAATAATACAATGTAGGGCCTTTCCAAGATAAGTGTACAATTTCTAAAGGAACAAGCCCTCAAAGTAATGTGTCTCCTCAAATCCAGGACAAAGGAGCTTCAATGCAAAGCATCCAACCATTAATGGCGCTTCAAATTTCAATACTCCACATATAATCTTAAAACGATATTTTTCCAAGTCGACAAGTAAGGCTCCAACATGGGCATCTTAACCTCTAAAGGCCACCAAAATGTCCTCCTTTCTTCATAAGATATGATTCCAAATCTTTTTCCATGGGAGCACATGGATGAAAAAAAGGGGGATTATTCAAACAAATATCATCCATTTCTAGTTTAATACAGTAAAAAGAGCACCCCAAACACTACATAAATCAACTCCATCCAAAACTTGTTTAAATTCAGCCAACTTGAGTCTGATTGTTCAACTTATATCACTTTTAAAGCCTCCACAGACACAAGTTGGCTCTAGGGATTAGTTTGAAGGTCATACTTCCTTAATTTCTTCATTCCAATCATTAATCATATGATATATTAGGTCGGCGAGTTTAATTAAATATGAATTTGTAAGGTCAACACTTCATTACTTATCACTAGAAACCATATGAATGTGTATGCATACAATTCATATTATTTCACTAGTCCTATTATTTCCCTTAATCTTCGGTCAACCAGGACACTATGTTTTAGAGCACCTTTGTTCACAGTCTTGTACTATCAAATCATAGGCCAATATTAAGTTGTTGTTGGCTTAAATCTCCAGGAATTGATAGTTTATCAACAAATAAGCATAGTGTTTCAAGGTTTGAAATTGATCCGGATCTTGGGAGGAGGCCCCCAAGATCTAAAAGATTGAAATGGATCTTGGGGAGAGAGACCCCCAAGATCTGAAAACTTGCATTACCAGAAGAACAATAGAGGAGGATACCCAATAAACAAAATCACAAAGAGACTTTTTATTAAAAACCACTGATCTGGATTTAAACATGAATGCAACAAATTACAGAAATAAACATAACCACAGATATGCAGCGGAAATAATACTTCATTTCATGATTGTAAAATATTGAAATATGCTTACAAACAGAAGTGGGAATAAACCAGCTAGGGCGATGGTAGCTTATCTCTGAGAAGAGATGTGGTTGCTACATGCCTCTGAACTGTAAAGGCTACATTGTGGTGGACAATCTGTCCTTTTACAAAATGTGACTTGTTACTTATAGTATTTTTCAGTTACAATACCATGGGTCAATTCCATGGGTGAATGAATACCATGGGTGGATTTTACAATACCACGGGTCAATTCAATGGGTGAATGAATACCATGGGTGGATTTTACAATACCACGGGCGGATTCCATTTACAATACCATGGGTAAATTCCATGGGTTGATGAATAATATGGGTGGATGAGTACCATGGGTGGATGAGTACCATGGGTTGATGCCATTTTCCATTCGGATCATTCCTCCCTCCTTAAGAAGCAATGGTCCCCATTGCGTAAAGTTCCCTGCTGCGAAGCCTTTGTTGAATATGAAGAGCCATTGAAGATAAGGGTTTTATGTGGTTAACCCAAAACCATGATAAATGAAGATCCAAGGATAGAGATACCCTGTAATGCTTGTGACCAACTGTGATTCTGAGAGTGTGTGGCCTAGCAAATGGACTTCGATGACAAGGATTTTATGCGGTTGACCCATAACCATGATGTTGGTTGCTGATGACGTAGAAGGTGCCTACATAGCCTGTGGTGGGAGTGCACGTCTCCAAATAACCCAAGCCAAATGCTGTTATGTTGAAACTAATGAATTTGAAGCGAGTGCCTACTAAAGTGGGGTGGAAGGGCATGCCTGCAATGGAACCCGCTCTGAATGTTGCTCCATAATTAAAATGGACATAACTCGGCCAATATAACTCAGAATATTTATTATAACCTTTTTTGGAAGCAAAAGGATCATTTTTCATCTACCCATAAGTTAGAAATCCTTATCTGGACACTCTGAGATCTCAGATTCGCGCTGCAACAGTTTCGTCATCACAAAAACTTTGATAAAATAGCTGATTGTAAATCAGCGATATATCCCACATCCGAACTCCGATTCGACCCATTTTTTTTTTTTAAATTGGGCGATTTTTCGAGAGGAATCCAGATCTAGTATTTGTTTTTGTAAATTTTGTCCCAAATGTTTCAGATCTGATCTGCAAAGTCGCCGCCCAAAACATTCCTGCAAAAAAACGAAAAAAGAAAAACTCTTCCTGCTTGACCCAAGAAAGTGCTCTGTGGAGGTTGTAGCACATGCCTGAATTTTGTTGAATATTGCTGCAAAATTTGAAACTGAAATATGCATCAAACCCTCATTCCCATGGAATCATAACTTGCTCTGATACCACTGATCCAGATCTTGGGAGGAGGCCCCCAAGATCTAAAAGATTGAAATGGATCTTGGGGGGAGAGACCCCCAAGATCTGAAAACTTGTATTGCTAGAAGAACAATAGAGGAGGATGCCCAATAAACAAAATCACAAAGAAAATTTTTATTAAAACCCACTGATCTGGATTTAAACATGAATGCAACAAAATACAGAGATAACCATAACCACAGATATGCAGCGGAAATAATACTTCATTTCATGATTGTAAAATATTGAAATATGCTTACAAACAGAAGTGGCAATAAACCAGCTAGGGCGATGTTAGCTTATCTCTGAGAAGAGATGTGGTGGCTACATGCCTCTGAACTGTAAAGGCTATATTGTGGCGGACAATCTGTCCTTTTACAAAATGTGACTTCTTACTTATAGTTTTTTTTAGTTACGATACCACGGGTCAATTCCATGGGTGAATAAATACCATGGGTGGATTCTACAATACCACGGATCAATTCCATGGGTGAATGAATACCATGGGTGGATTTTACACTACCACGGGAAGATGCCATTTACAATACCATGGGTAAATTCCATGGGTTGATGAATAATATGGGTGGATGAGTACCATGGGTTGATGCCATTTTCCATTCGGATCAGAAATTGAGATTCAATTGTCCATTCTAACTTGCTCATATGAATCATTCAACTGTTAGATGATATGTTGGCATACATTACATAAATGGATTGTCTTAATAGATCAAAGTGTTCCCATGTATAGACCAACTTTGCTTTTCAAAACTACAACTTCAATTGTGTAACCACCATCTTGTACATTAGCATAAGACACATGTTCGACCTATTATACCAAGAAATATTAGATCTTATGCAAAATAGATTGTTGTAAGCATTTGCTCCAATGATGGAAGACTCCAAGCCTAATTTGAACTCAAGATCTTACATCTCTTTGCTAATTATCATGGTACTTGCGCACAATTTTTATAAGTAGTTCCCCTTGATAATAATGATGTCATTAAGCAATGAGATACAACTCCAGTCCTGGTTCATATCTCCATCATTACTACATGCATTGAAAAATGATGTGTATGTTAGATATCAAGTGAAATGCCATACTGAACCTGTAACAGCACAAAGTAAAACTAAAATTAATGTCTTGATGGAAAACAAATTCTTACAAATGAACTTACCTATATTACCTGTACTTTCAGTCTGCGAAGTGATCACAAGATCTTGGGGACGACTCTCCTCCCAACCGTAGGCTCAATTGTGCAGGATTCTGCTACAACTGGCCACCCCCAAGCCCTCAATCAAGGACTACTGCCAATGCTCCTAAGTCTTCGTATACCATTCTCCCAAGAGAATGAAAGATAGAATAATAGAATGATAGAATGCAAGAATGCCTCCCATCTTCCTCACCATCTATTAAATAGAACAACATTGGATGGGGAACCACATGCACACACTCCATGTGTCTAGATGCAACTTGATTTTTAGCCTTCTTGTTTTATTTCTTTACTTTTCTTTTGATTTTTAGCTTTCTTGTTTTATTTTCTTCTTTTTGATAGCTTTACTGATTCTTTTTATTGCTTTCTTTGTTTTATTACTATTTATTCTTATTTAGAGCTTTAG
>APFE031149389.1:50416-63417 GCA_000404065.3 Pinus taeda
TATTATTATTTATTATTTATTATTAAAGGGAGGGATATTACAGAACCACTGCTCCTCATACATCATCATGTACAGTAAGGTCAAAACCAATATATCATCCTTCCTTCTGATATGTTATGATAAGAATCCCCACATCATCCTTATCTTTATTAAATTATTGTGACAAAAATTCGATTGATTGTGTTTCGTTGATTCCAAATGCTTTGATCATTCTGAAGAAAATGATTAGCCAACCTTTGCAAGGCCTTGGTAGCATCTTTAAGTTCCTCATAGTCACAAGATGATGAATTCAACCTCGCAATGTATATTGTCACAACACTTCTCATGCAATGGTATCATATCTAGGGCACTCTTCACGCAAAGATACACAAATCCTCCATGTGACAGTTAAAAAGTAGGATTCTTACAAATCTTGCAAGGAAAAAAAGGGGTTTTCACTTCAGGGCTCCCTGTTTAATACCCAACATAATTGAGGGTACTAGTCTACAAAAAAGTAGATTCACCCCTGAAATGATGGAAATGGTTGCTCTCTTGCAATAATTTCTCAAGTGAACATTTTAGAGATTAAATTTCCACTATGGATGTCACTACATAAATGCATTTTGTTTCAGAATCAGATAGGCATTCCAGTTTTTGTCTTCATAAATTGGAAAGTACTATTGAGTGTGTATTCCTTAAACTCTTCCTAGTCTGGAGTGTAAATCATGTTTTACAAACATTACCTACCACCTCCATATAACCAACCAATATTGGAAAATGTTTCATCAAATTCATCAAATTCCTCAAATTGAAGGTATTAATTTAACTCCCACAATGACTTTGTATACCCTGTCATTTAACTCCACCAAACAACAACTCAATGTCATTTGAAATACAATGCCTTTAACTATTCTCACTTTTGTTGCATTAGCCCATCTGCCATATGCAACATGAATTCTTGATAGAAGTTCATAAAATTCATAATTTCTAGGCTCTAAGTTGCAAAGTTTTCCACTTTAACTCACCTACCTAAAAAATGCAATGAATCCATGATGCATCAAACAAGGACATAAACAACAGGATCATGTTATAGTGTCATATTTATTAATAAAGTCTTTAGTCTATCTAAAATAATATGCATGACAAAGATGATAAACTATAAAAAAATAACATTTCTAGCACAACACTTTTGACTTGTGTTGTATCAATGTTTTTCCAGCTCTCTCCATGTGTCTTGGATGACTGCAAGTACACAAAAGTAAAAGATATTAATTTGGTAAAAGAGAGAAAGAAAGAAATACTTACATCATTATACTTGTTACAACAGATATAAATTTAACATCCAGTGTAAGAAACTTCTAAATCCATACAGATGTTAATCTGACATTATCACCAACTGTATTCAATACTATGAATTAAATTAATTCTTTGTTAGAAAGGAAAGAGGTAAGTGTTGTTAAGATTATGAAATAAATTAAAAATGTATCCAAAAGGAGGCATATCCTTCAAACATAAAATTAAGTATCTAGGCTGAAGCACGAACACCTAACTATATAACAACACAAAGGATACCGTTGAAGTATGTCAAGTGGACGGATGGAATATTGGGAGTAAAAGATTAGATTAATTAAACATATCAAAAGTTTATGCTGAGCTTAAAATATTTAAATTGTTGAAGGGTATGGATAGCCGATAATAATATTCATATCATCGACCTTTGGAGAGTTCATTACACATAGAAATCAATCAGAGTCTCTATGGTTTCTTAAAAAGTAACCAAATGGTGTTATAACAAGCAGATATGTTGATAAAAGATAGGTGATTGACTAGAAGAGTTTGAATGTTTGTTTAACCTACCTCCAAGTTCAAAATGGGTACGAACCAGACTTTTCTCATGCCACATTTATTGTTTGCTCCAACAGAAGTAGGGTTTTTGATATCCCAGGGTGGAGGAGATCCCCATGTGTGGGTGTGTCGCTAATACAATAAAATGAAAAGAAAAGGACTCGACGTCTTATTTATTTAAATACTTCAACATAAAATAAAAAATAAATGAAATCATATTTATTTCAATTTCTATATTTAAATCTTAAGCAACTATAAACTAACATAAATCCATCTTATCCTTGGGTCTATTAAACATTGACAGGGATAAAAAAAGGCAAGGTGCAAACCTCAAACATATTTTCTCACACCAATGGATATTGTTTGAAATAAAATTAGGGTGTTGTAACTATACCTGCACAACTTGTTACAATAAAAAATGGGAGAATTCTATCTCCAATACTCATATCCGTCCATCTCCATCTCAAGATGGGCAGGACGGTTAATTTGTTTTCACAAAATCCCTTTTGTAACATAGCTACTTGGAAACTATTTCACAAACTAATTATATAACAAGATACATAGATACATCATACCTAATTTTTCAATAGGCCTCAAAGGAAGTATCCAAACTCACCGAGCAAGGATTGTAATCCCAATGCTTTGTTCCATTTGAATTCTTGTTCTTGCATTTCTTTCCCAGATTTCCTCCCTCTCAAGATTAGCATAGATCTTAATGTTTGTTTAACTACACTTGCATAAGTGAGAGTTATAATGTCTTCTTTTGTTACCCCTAGGTTAAGGGAACATATTCCCTCACTATCTCTAATCGTTGTTCCTCCCATGGATTATGAATTTGTCGTTTCACCATTTTTCCCCTGTATTTCTTCTCCCTTTTTGTATTTTCCACTTATGTTCTTCCTATCAATTTTGTAAGGACATCTTGTGGCTCATTTCCCACTACTCGCTCATATCTTTATATTCAAATACATGAGAAATATATTTATATTCCATATGAGGAATATACATATTTTAGTCCTCGAGCGATTGCTTAGAAAACAAGGCTCATAACCATTACAAGAAATACTCATGATGAGTTCAACACATTGTCATATGTAGGATTTCTCCCTACCACCCATGCTAAAATCAATTGACTTTCCATGAGAATATCTTTATACTATATATAAGGAATATACATGTTTTGATTCTTGATGGACTGCTTAACAAGGTTTGAAGACATTACAAGAAATACTCATTATGAAATTTGTTAGCCCTTTACAAAGCCCTTATTATTCAGTGAATTATTCGCCAAGATCTTGCAATACTTTATAATTAGTGAAATATTTGACATGATTTTACAAGATAATATAATTTTGTGAGAGATTTTCAAATTATATATGTATATATAATATAAATAATAATATTATATAATATATATATATATATTATATATATATAATATATTACTATATATATATATTATATATTTATTATATATATTATATAGTATATATATTATATAAATATAATATATATATATATATATATATATATATATATATATGTATATATATATATATATATATATTTATTAATAAAAATCGCCTTCCATTTTTCCTATGTATCATGGGTATTCACCCATTTATTATACATATAAATTTAGGGGGGTTCTTAAAATTTTCCCTACTATTGATGTACCCAAGAGTTGCACACTTGTTAACAAATTTGGTGTTTGGGTTTTTTCCCTATAGTCCTTGAGCCCTTCATAAATTCTAAACTTCAAATAGCCATACATTCTCATCTAAGAGGAGTTTTTCAGAGAAGGATATACCATTGGAAAGGTATAGACGAGACCTATGCAATCATGTAGTTTGTGGGATTATTTGGACATCATAAATACATCAAAATATTAAATAACTTCAATCACATAAATCTTCATGTGATGAGATCTTGTAAAAGATGCAATTTTCATACCACTTCATGGAGAGTCATGTTGCTTCCTTTGACATCAATGACATATTGTTGTCATCAATTAAAACACTATGTGAAACAATATCCCCCTATTTCATTGATGGAAAAACCATCATACATTAATGGTCATTGATGTTAACCAATCAAAAACATTCGTTGCTCCAATGCAATGTATGTAATCTCTCCCTACTCGAATGCCTTCCTCTATCAATGATAATGTATCAATCTTTGTAATCTATCCCCATTTGACATCAATGGAAAAGTGTCATGGATGTATATTGAAACTTACATGATGATGATCATGCATAAGTATCCATCCATAACCTATTTATTGATGATCTTGTGGACCTAACCAAATCATGTTTCCTTCCTGTTGGTATGTTTTCATTCTAATAGTCTCTCCCCCTCAGACCATACTTTAATTGCTACACATAATTGTTCCTACAATCCCCCTTATATCATGCATTTTCATGTGCACGTAATCTAAATCTCCTACTTATTATGAATGATAAATCTCCACCCTAAGACCATGCTTCCTTCATCCATGGTACCTTTCATCTCTACATTTTGTAATTGCCCCTAAAAGACATGCCTACCTCACTTATCCTTTTTTTATATATGAGATAAGTCATGTAAGAGCCAATATCATGTAAATCAAGCATGCTTTATATCATCATCATAATCCTAAAGACCTGTAGATAGAATTGTTAAATTTTTTTATTTTTCAATGTTGTATCAGTTACTTTAGCCCAATTTATCTTTTCATTAATAATGCATCTAATTTGTTAGCAATATAATCAATAATAAACGTAACAGAAGAAAGAACAATATATGTATTGATAGAGAAGACAACAACACAGCCATAAAAGATAGAAGATTGGTCTAAGACTAGAGAAAAACACCACTAGGGGGAAACCCTTTCAAATCTTCTTCTATAGTAGATCATCATAAAAAGATTTCAGCAGAGAGTACAATGAGCTCAATACATATGATTTGCAGCAGATAACAATGAACCATATATAAAAATTTGTTATAACAATAAAGAAACCCATATCTACCATATCACTAAAGCTGTCTGATGCCAAGATGTAAAAATCCTAGATCTGAACTGGGTCGCCCTCATCAACATTGACCCAAAGGACTCAAAAGGTGTATACCTCATTCCCTATTCCTGTGGTATCCCTTACATTGGAGAAAGAGGAAGGTCTATTAAGCAAAGGATCAGGGAACATGTTGCTGACATCAGACATAATCGCCTTCACACTTTAGCCCTTGCAGAACATGCCGAGAAATCCAATCACCATGTATGTATTGAATACTCAAAGGTCATTGCTAAGATCAACCATTTCCACCATAAGAAACTAAGGGAAGCAATTAAAATCCAAAGGCATGCCAAAAACATTAATAGGGATGATGATTGGAAATTAAGCAAAAGCTAGACTCCAGCTCTCACTTATTAACCCCTTCACCCCCTCCTTCCCCTTATCCTTTTTGGCTTCAGAAGGTTGCCTTCTTGGTTTTTTCTCCTCTCCCCCTGCTGTTGGTTTTTCCTTCCTTGGATTTCCTCCTTTCAATGAAGTGGACTATCCTTCAGCTTTTGGACTCTTTTTTTTTAACAGTTTAAGTAAAATATAAAAATGATTCTATGATACTTAATTATATATATATATTCCCTTAAAATTGAATGTTGGCCACACTCTCTTTAAAAATCTCCCCTATAATTCTTGACAATTATTTTATGTCATAATTTGTTTGATCCCTTGTCCCCTTTCTCAACCTTAGATTTTTAGAGTTTAACTAATTTTACACTTCTAGGTCCTGTACCTAATATTACAAATTAGTTTCTAATATTATGTGATTTGTTTAATATAATAATTTTTTTAAATATCTAACTAATTATATTCTAATATTATTACCAACTAATATTATTACATATATTTTAACAGCTAGTTTCCGCCCATTTGGTCAAACCTTACCAATATTCACTAACATTATTAGCATTATTATGTACTTTATCATTTTAATAATATTATTATATGTTTGTCTTACTCATAATTACAACTAGTTCCTTCCATTTGGTCAACCCTTACTATTTCTAACATTATTAGAATTATTATGTACTTTATCAAAATAATGGCTAGTTTTCCTCCCATTTCAAATTGACTAGGTTAACCCTAGCCAAAAATTAAATATTATTTTCCTTATATTATACTATTTTTATATTAATATAATTTGAAACTCTAGATAATTAATAATTATTTATTATATAACAGCTAATCCCTAAGTCTTCCTCACCAACGGCTAACACTGGACAATGATGCATCCATGCTATTTATATTCACTTAGATCATCTGACTTCTCACCTTGTCTTAAGGATGAACCACATTAGTTGGTTCGAAACGTCAACCCAAACCTTGTGATGTGATTAATCTAAAAGACTGCTTTCTAAATTATGGATCACAAAAGTCTTAGATTTAACATCTGTGAAGTAATCTTTCTTAGTGTCCTGACCTGCAACTATCATCGGTGCCCATCACTACGCAATTTTTCCTCACTATCAAGACCACACTCCACAGTCCTGCAACCCGACCTGAGTTGCGCTCTACGCAATCTTAGTACCTTGTCCTCCCTCCTAGTCATCTACCGATCACGAAAAAAATGCATCATGGTAGACTAGGATATTTCGGGATTTGATGTCGTCTCGTCATGATTGATTTCAGAAATAGATACATGAATGAAACATGGCGTGACGACAAACAAGATGAAGAAGGAGTGCATGATAGAAGACTTGATTGCGATTGAGCGAACACATAAAACATACAAAGAAGAAAGCGAACGGGCCACATACATATTCACCATCAAGAGAACACCAAGACTGTCAAACACCCTGCACACCCTGCACACTTCGTCATGTGGAGGTGAAGATATGATACATTGAGAGCATACTCAACGCTCAGCAGCATAGCAGCTTGACATGGACACCACAGTCAACATGTACATATTAGCAATGTCATCTCGAGTTTTTTCATGAGTCGTCTCAACCACATTACTACTATGGGCCATACTTGTTGTAATCAATGTAATGTAACGTGGAAGTCCAAGAGACTCATAGATGAGGTTGAAGAGTCATGTAAGTCAAAGAGTTATGAGGGAAATTGAAGAGTCACAAGGGTCAGTTCACCCTTGGCTATATATACCCCCTCATTACACATGCAAAAGACTTTTCACCTTGGCTCCTCCCACATAATCTTAAGAGTCTATAATAGTTTCTTTGAGGAGAGAGCAGTGGCTCCAATGATCCACTACTAGGGCTAGTGATGTATGGTGTACGAATGTGCCTTGGAACTTTCGCTTAATTCATAAGTTTGTCACAAGCCAACACTTTTTGATGTATGTGTTGTATGCATTTGTAAGACTATTATTTAAACGCTTGTAATGCATGTTTTCTTAACTTGTACTTAGATAGTTGAACTACTTTGGTTATTCTAGTGCATATATTGTTGAAGATGTGTTGTAATGGTTGTTATTGTTGTCTTGTCCATGTGGAATAATCCACTAGACACTAGACAAATTCATTCTCATATATTTGTTATAGTGACCATAAAATCCGTTTGGACTAACCTCTTGGCTGTTGTAGATGCTATTTATTTACCTTATGTTTTTTTATTACCACATCCGTGTGGACTACTCCACCAGAGGTTGTAGAGATCCGGTTGTGTTGTGTGTGTCTCTACTTGAGTTGGGACTACTCCCTCTCGATCAAAGGCTCACTTCCACCCTCCCCCTTTGCAGTGAAGGAACTTAGACACAATTTACACTAAGCACTCACAGGCACACGTACCTCACTTTTTGAAGACCAAGTAGATCACTCTCATGTGCTAAAAAGCAAGAGCTAAGGCATATCTTTAAGATAATAACAACCAAGCCATGATACTGGATGGGACTCCTACACCAAATGGTGTGAGGTCTAATTGGGACTTCATATTGGGGAGATCCCCTTAATGTTGGTGGTGTTAACACCTAAATCTACCTTAGGCTGAAAGGAAGGCAAAATTCAGGGTAACCACAAACCATGCTCAGTCTGGTAGCTAGCCCTACCAGAACAGGAGAGGGCTCTCTCCGTGTCACGCTCAGTGAATAAACAAACAATATGGTCTGAGATGACTTACTATGAAATATTGATTTTAGGCTAGGTAAATAAATATGGAAACAAGAGGAAAATTTTGATAAATGACTGAGTTTATGGGATGTATGGGACCAACGAACAGCATGAGCAAAGAATTTAACACAAAGGCACAGATTACTTCGTGAGGCAAGACAGGCGGAAAGTCTAGCAATTAAATTTGAAATAATGTGAAATGGAAATATTGTTTAGGATGGTGAAAAGGGCATACACACATGAATCCTTTTCAACAGAAGAAGAACACAGAACGTGAAACTTTCCCAAAGGCAGAGCAATAAACATGAATTCTACCTTATCTTACTTAGAAAATTTCACTGGAAATGAATATGAATGAAATATGAAACATAACGAATTACATATGAAATAGAAAGAAGATACATTTGCTACACTCACACCACATGAATCTCAAGAAACAGAGCCGCTGCCTTTCATTAATTCTCTGTCAAAATATACAATGAGTAACTGCGTTTCTCTTCCACAGTCTCCCAGAAATTACAACCAACCCTTTGCAAATGGTTTTACATACAATAAATAGACTTTGCCATTGGGAAATGGAACGACCCAAATTTGGGGAGTTTTTCAAATCATTACAAACTGGAAATGGAAAGCCAACCATTAGTGGTAGGTGCAGTGTTACAAAAATGACAAGCTGTTTGGGTGATTGCTCGCCTTCCTTTGCCACTTGGATAGAAGCCAACCTTTAGTGAAAATATTTTTTAAACTTTTCCTTAGGTGTCGAAAAAAATTTAGTGTAAATGAGTGGGCCCACTTGGATAAAATCGTGAATCGAAATGTCGCGGAGCGGAAGTGATTTTGGCCTTCGGGTCTCTGTGCGCCGCGCCTAAAACTATATGCGTCGCGCCACTGTGGAGGCGATTTTGAGGTATTTTGTGAAGTCCAAATTGTGCCCAAGTGTGCTTTTTAGAAAGCCCTGCTTGTCTACTTTCCAACCTAAGTGGAATTTCTGAATTTGGTGCTCATTTTCCCCTCCAAAACTTCAATCTCCCAAGATTGCTTCCTGTTTGTCAAAATAGGGGTAGAGAGGTCATTTTTTTGAGTGTTTTTTACCTCCTAGGGACTCAAAATTTGCCCAAACTTCTTGGCCATGCACCAGTAGTCATGATTTTTCATGATGAATCCAAAAATGTAAACCTTTCATGATTTGGAGCTCCCTATCATAAGCGTTGCGCCAGTGGCGCGACGCACAGGGAGAAAAACCCTGTTTTGTGCACAAAAAATTGTCAAATGACCAAAATTGCCCCAAATTTTTTGAAATTTGGGCTGGAGATTCTTTATGAAGTGCTATGCTGGGCCACAGAGGCTTCAGCCAAGATTCAAATCCGATCTTGCTCTTTTTTCCTCTTTTGTCTTTTTGTCGCTCTCCTCAATTTCGCCTTCAAATTCCTTATTCGAGCCTTTGAACTCATGTTTCGTGCCTTGTAGTGATAAACCATCCACCTCAATAATGTTTTGTCCTTGTTGGCCTTCTCTAGCAGTCTCTCAAGGTGGGATTTGATCCGCTCGAGCCAAGACTCTCGGTCATTGTTAATCTCTTGCTCTAATGGAGTGAGCTCAATCCTCCTCTATTGGGCAGATCGACGATTCTCGCAGATGTTTTGCAGCTCTATGATCTCCTGCTGGTCTTCGAGCTGTTTATTCATCTGCTCCAAGTACCTGATAATCCACTTAGCCCTCTCCAAATTGAGAGACAAGGCTTGGATCTTTTTTTCTACTCCTGGATGGTCCTCCTAAGTTTGGCACTCTCCACATCTATATGATCATCATGAATGAGGATGAAGTCGGCCTCTCGTTCACCTGATGGCCCCTCGTCATGCATGGGCCTCTTACCCCTGTCCTATACCTGTGTTGCCGATGTTGAAAGCGAGGCCGCTTCCACCCCGGGTGGAGATAACACTCACTTTTCTGCTGCGAACAAATGTCTACTGCCTCTCTGATAGGTGATGAATACCGGCATAGTAGCAGTCTCATGGTGCTCATACTGACGAGAAGGACCACCTATATGATGTTCAACCTCTGATAATACCTTTGAAGTGCTGAAGAGGTCACGGGAGATGAAATCATCCCAAGTAATGCCCTGTAATCCCAGCTGATGATCCACCAAAATCTTAATAAGAGCAAAATGATAAACACTGTTAAGTTGCTGCTGAGGGGTTTTGTGCTGCATGAAGGTGTTCATCCTCTCTATGTTCCTGCAAATGAAATATGGGATGTTCATCATCCGTACCCTAGTAAAATGCATGAGCAATCTAATGTGATAGGCATATAAACGAGAGAACCTCCCCTTATAGCTGAAATATTTCATGATCAGCTTCATTAGTGGAGCATATTCATCTTTCAGATATCGGAATGGAAAGACTCTTTTGAGTTGCCTCAAGAAACTGGCCTTAATGTATGGCTTATAATGCTGCCGATCAACCTTATGTTTCTTGTGCCATGGTTCTCCAACGTTCGGTATGCCGGTTGCTAATGAGACAGTTTCAGGTGTCAGTGTGAAGGTGACCCCGACTAAGCTAGCGTGATCTCCATGCAAGTGAAGCACAAAAAGACGGGCCAACTCATGATGAACTCGAACACTAGCCACCTTTTGACAAAACTCAAAACATGACAGATGCTGGAAACATGACATAGCAAGTGGGCAGGCCTGCAATTCTGTAGGGGTGGTTGGTTCATCCCTAACATGTCTGCCACTTTTATGATGTCTCCGAGGGGCCTTTTCTTCCAAGCATGAATCACTTTGGGTTTCCATTTCATACTCCAATGAATGCTCAGATGCCATGACTGTTGTATATGGACTGTGCTAGGACTGCCCTTTGATGATGTATGAAACTCTGTGTTGTTATGAACTCTGCCACCAAGGGGAACAATGCAAAAGGGACTATTAGGAAGGGGAATAATATGAAGGGATTAGGGATTATGGGGAGAAATTTTGTTTAGGGACATGTAGGAGGGTTTGGGGATTTTATAAGGTAGGATTTTGGGGTTTTACATTGACAAATGAGTGGAGGGGATAGGGAATAGGAGTTTAGTAACATTTTAGGGTAGGGTAAAATAGGGAAAAATGGGATAGGGGAAAAGGGAACAATGGAAAGAAGGGGAAAAAATGAAAGGGAGGAGGGACCGTGGCATCAACACAACAAATTTGCTATCCTAAGAGCAATGATTTTGATGACTTCAAGTGGTAGGGTTTTAAGAGTTTTTATTGCAACTATAAACGGCCATAAACCACCATCATATTCACAAAAATATATGAGCAATCAAGATGTCGACCCTACCTAGCAATTTCAAGGGTTTCAAGGCGATTTGTTGCAATTTGGAGCAAAATCGGGCCTTTATGGGTGTGCCCCGCGCAACATACCCAGTGCATTGCACCGTTTGTGTGTGCCGCGCCCATGTTATTTTAACACTATGTAGTTGCGCCCAGTGTACCGCGCTCCCTCTGTGCGCGGCACCCCTCTGCCTGTGCGCCGCGCCTGTGAAAACTCCTCCAACCTCACCTAAAACGCGTGCAAGCTCTCACAATCACTTTGCAATGTTTCTCTCTAACCTTGGTGTGCAAAATGGCATTGTTTCTTGTGAAAACTCTATATAAAGCCATTGGAGCCATGGTTTTGATTTTTGTTTCTTCAAAACCCACTTTGATAATGTTTTGTTTTGGCACTTTTTCCCTGATTTAATTCAACTCTGTATTTCACTTTTCCCTTTGAATTTTTAGCTAAAATGATGAAATTTTTGGCACTTTTTTCAGGGTTGCATGACATGGAATTTGGCAAAGCAAACCATGACTGCACCTGAAGAGATCAACTGGAAACTGTTTTGAAAATTATCACAAATGACACACTGTTTGACTTTTCTTCAAAACAGAGTTTTGAAGAACAGTCGTAATCTATCAACATGATGATGAAAATCTTTAAATCATAACTTTGTACGGGCCTCCCTCTGGCCTACATGGCTTTATTGGACATGTTTGAAGACCAATTTATCTAATCCCTAGACCTAATGACTGAAAATGACTCTCGTCCATTAAAATATCAAACATTGACTGTCATGGACTTTATTGAACATTGATGAAAAGACCTAAGCCAGCAGGTGCCAGACATGAGGGGAAATGACTAACAAGACCTTTCTGTCAGATTATGGCATGCCCCTAGTGGAATGCAGCTGAGTGAATGGAGCGAGACTCCTAAAAATGAAATGCATAAAGAGTTTTGATCTCTGACGAAGGACTGACAAGACCGACTCTAACATTGGCTCCAATGGGGGATGGTAGCTCCTTGGAGGTGCCAAGAACAATAGATCTCTGGAAGAGCTAGATAGTGCCTTCGTCCATTGGGCTATGGAGTCATTATTTTGACAAACAACACAAGAATCTGACTGATTTATGAAACTAAAATGACCAAAAAATTGACTCAAATTTGATATTGAAATGACTTGAAGACTAACTTGACAAAATCTAACCAAACTGAAATAAAATGGTATTTACAGTGACAATGGAAGCAACGTCAACAACTCAGAAATGGTACCACTTGAGCAGCTGACCATTGATCGCCTCCCTGGACAATCTTCCCCGTTCATTTCGTTCAGAAGAAAGGCATTCTAACCCCAATATGCTGCAATCTTGAAGGGACCTTTCCAGAGATTCTCGAACTTACCGTGCTTACCTTTTTCCTCATTCCTTGCATTCCACTTTAGCACCACATCATCCAACTGAATTTGTCTGCCTTTGCTTTTCTGTCATAAATTTTCTTAATCTTCTCCCGCAACTTGGACATGTTTGGAAAACTTCCTCTCTAGTCTGTTGTAAGTGGACCATTTGATTGAACCTTCTCTGCATAGGATCACCTTCACTGCCGGCCTCCTGAAGAAGTTTGACTACCGGGGCTGCGAGAGAGGTAGGAAACACTGTGTCAACTCCATAAACAAGCTCAAACGGGGATGTACCAATGGATTTCTTCTAACTGACCCAATCTGCCCAAAGTGCATTGACCAACCTCTTATGCCAACTCTTCTTGTTTATTTCCAACAG
>APFE031149389.1:64764-77957 GCA_000404065.3 Pinus taeda
TGAAATAATTACCGCATCTGTAGCTTGTCTGGTGGGAATTGCTTCAATCCATTTCGTGAAATAATCTGTCACTGTGAGGATCCATCTATGCTGACTGGAAGAAGCAGGATGAATTTCACCAATGAAATCCAACCCCCATTGCTGGAAAGGAGCACTCACCTCAATGGGCTTAAGTGGAAAAGGCTGTAACTTCTGCCTTCCTTTGAAAATCTGACACTTATGACAGCTCTTGACCACCTTATATACATCAGCAAACAATGTCGGCCAGTAGTATCCTGCTCTCAAGACTTTATTTGCTGTTGATTTCCAAAAAAGGTGACCACCACAGTCTCCTTCGTGGAAAGCCTCCATGACCTTCTTTGCTTCTTTTTCCACCAAACAATTTAATAGAATGCCACTGGGATCTTTCCAATAAAGTGCAGAATTTAGAATGCAAAACTTGGCAGCCTTCAATTTGAGCGTTCTAGCTTTGTTTCTAGTCATGCTAGGTGGTGGTGACAAATTTTTAAGCACATATATGATATCTGAATACCGCGGAGAAAGAGCAAACATTTCAGATACCTGAATTGATGAACCTTCCTCATTCTCATCGGACATAGCAGCGATCAGACTTATGTCTAAGGTGTGCAAGTTTGATTTGGCCATTAACTTTGTCTATCCTTGTCCTTTAACAAGCTTCGTGGGCTTTATTTCCATATCATATTCCAACAAAGCTGCAATCCACTTGCCTCGTATTCCTTCCGGATCTGTCTGCACTAAAACATCTTTGGCAGCAGCGTTAGGAACATAAGCCAAAATATGAGAATGCAGAATATATACCCGAAAATCTTTCAATGCTTTCACAAGTGCAAGGACTTGCTTCTCAATGATGTTGTATTTTAAGGCCGCATCTCTTATGGCTCAACTGAAGAAAGCGATTGGTCTTTCTTGATCATCTCTTTTCTGCAATAGCACAGCTGCCATAGTATGCTCCGAAGTGAATGAAAACAATTAAAATCCTGAGTGTAGTCCGGGCTGACTAGAACTGGAGCTGAAGAAAGAGCCAATTTGACTAAATTGAAATATTTTACAGCCTCCTCTGTCCATTTCACTTGCCTGTTCTTCTTAAGCATGTTTGTAATCTCTCTTAGGTGTTCAGCAAGATTAGGTACAAAGCGGTGTAGAAAATTCATTTTACCATTGAAAGATTGAATCTCTTTCTTATTCCGGGACAGATTGATTTGTTGAATCGCTTGTACATGTGATGGGTCAATACGAATGCCATCTTTTGAGATAATGTGCCCGAGTAGTTTGCCTTCCTCCATGGCGAACAAGCTCTTTTTCGGATTCAGTGACAGGCCATATTTTCTGCACTTTTGAAATATAGTTTTTAAATGGTACATGTGTTCTTCATCAAATTTGGAAAACACCGTCAGATCATCCAGGTACACAACCAAAAAGACATCCTTCTCATTTGCGAAAGCCAAGTCCATTGCACGCTGAAATGTGGCACCTGCGTTTTTCAAACCGAAAGGCATTTTAGCGTAATGAGAAGTTCCCCACGGAGTGGTGAATGCTGTCTTGTCTCGGTCATCTTCATGGACAAAAACTTGGTTATATCCAAAATAACCATCAAGTAGTGACATACGAGATGCTCCCACTACTCGCTGAAGTATATGGTCCATTTTGGGCAGTGGATAGTTATCTTTCAACAAAACTTTATTGAGATTTCTAAAATCAATGCACAAGCGAATCTCACCTGTCTTCTTTCGTACAGGCACCAAATTAGAGATCCAATCCGAAAATCTGATGGGAACAATGATTCCTGATTTGTACAACATGTTTATCTCCTTTTTAATTGATGGCAACAACTTTGGATTTAGCCTCCTCAAGTTCTGTCTGAAAGTTTTCTGATTGGGCTTAATGGTTATAGTGTACAAAATTATATTGGTATCATATGTCTTTAAGTCAGAATAGTCCCAAGCAAACACATAGGAAAATGAAGACAACAAACTGATATATTTGTCCTTTATCCTTTGTGGCAATGCTTTAGATAGTTTTACCATTTTAGGATTAACATCTATTCCAACATTGACCTCTTCCACACCCTTCTCTATTGGCTGCAATGTTGGTTTGCGAGCTACATCATCTTGATCAAAGAGTTCTTCTAAAGGTATCAAGCCTTTAGGAATAATGTTGTTCTTTAGTTGCAACACGTCCATTTGATTGATATGCACATAATCTTTACCATTATCTTTACCATCGTCATTTTCTACATCAATTGAGGTTTCTTTGAACTTACCTTTGTTTTGCAGAAAATCATCAATCTCCTCATCATCTTTGAAAACCTGCCAATATCTCTGATTGTCCGGGACGGTCGGACGATGCTTGACATGGATTTCAAATTTATCATTGGAGTTCATTGGGATCTTCAAACTACTTACTGCCTTAGCAAGAGAATCAACAATGCTATTTTGTATACGAGGCACACATGTCAAGGTATATTCTGAAAATAATTTTAGGATGTCTAGGACTGCATTATGGTAAGCCCGCATCCGAGCGTGCTTTGCTTAATATTCACCTCTGACCTGCTTAATCACCAATTCAGAGTCGCCATATACTGCAATCCTCTTAGCATTCAACTTTCTTAGAATTTTTAGGCCAACAATCAGAGCTTCATACTCAGCTTCATTGTTTGAACAATCAAAAGCTAACTTGTAAGAGCATACCCGCACGTTACTAGGAACTTTGTTGGGGGCGAAGAAAGGACTGCATACCCAAATCCCAATTCCAGCGCCATCATTTCCCACTCTGCTCCATCGAAATCCATGGTCCACAAACCTTCTTCCTCCTCTTGCAAGTGTTGAAAATCTGTTTGATGTGCTTTGTTTGCTTGCTGTCCATTACTTTCAGCTGATCGCTCAACGATGTTCTGTTGTTCTTGTCCTTCTTTCTTTAAAACTCCTCTGAAATTTTCTGTTATTTCTGGAATATTATCTGCTTCTACTAACTGACTATCGATATCATTTAAACTATCAGAATACAAAACGAAAGACTCTAAATCTGTATGTACATAATTAATTGGATGATTTATTGGTTTCTCCTTGCTTGTAATCATGTATTTCATATTTTTTTCCCGGTACAGTTTCCTCATTTGGCCAAACACCAGAATCGTTGCATAGGAGAAATCTAGTTGTAGTGTCCCTTTCAATTTGCTACCCAAGACCTGGAAAGAAGCATGCAAACCTGGGAGGAATATCTGCTACAACAATATCCATCAAAACATTCTTCATTGGGAGCTGATCTAGACTTACAAACAAGTCTTTGATGAGCCTGATACATCTTACTCTACTGGAATCAAACGAATAGAGATCATGGTATTGCCGAGTGACGTCCAGACCCAACTTCCATGATAGCCTTGGACATGAGATTGTGAGAAGCTCCAGAATCGAACATGGCATTATGTAACACAAAATCATGCAATCTTAAACTGATATAAAAAGGTGGCACATCATTATCAGGAGACTCACCATTCGATGCTGGCCCAAAAATCATTTCGGGTTGATCATCTTCGACATTCACCATGTCAGACATTGGGTGACCACGACTAACTCTTGCATCGGGGACCATTTTATCGGCATATCGCAATTGGGGCTTCGAATTTAATGTAACAATGTGCCTCAACCTACAAACTTCGATTTGCAATCTCCGTTATGACATCATCCTCTACCACGTGTCACCCGGATATTCCCTTTTTGGACCCTTGAAAATGCCATATTTACATGCCACATGTCCTCTGTACCACCATGTCATGCTAACATCAGCTACCATGTGGATCCATCAGGACCAATGGTATTCCACCATGTGGCATGTTAGAGGAGAGAGAAAAGGCCCGTCCTTCTCTGGTTTTGCAACAGATTTCCTTTGTTAATCGCAATCTACCCTCTCTAGCGTTTGAACACTAAAGGCCTGAATCTCAATTATTTTTTAATGTTATTAGCCTTCAATGGTTTCATGATGTCGTATTTGGTTGTACCCTCCATACTTGTGATTGCCGATATGTTGATACCCCCTGAACCTACGATTGCCTACTCATCTGTCGTTGCCAAGACCTTCAATCATGATTTGCGATATCGACAATCAATGATCATAGATTTCAGTCTTCCCCTATTGTTGCTTCAGTAAGCTTCGATTGCGATTTGTGATATCGATGATCGCTGATCATAGATTTCACTATCTTCCCCTATTGCTACTTCAGTAAGCTCCAATTGTGATTTGCGATGAGCCTTACCTTTGTTCTTTTTCTCTTTGTTTTCTGGCTTTCAAAGGGAAACTTTAATCTGCTCTAACTTGTGATCCAGAAGTCCATTTTTGGACTTCCACATACCATTGGAAAGCTTATTCTGAGCACTATCCAATGGAGGGTCCAATTTATCTTTGAGATATTTTGTGGCTTGGAATATGGCTTCAATATTCACTGCTTTTTTGTACTTCGGGCAATTGAGAACACATTTAGCAGTGAATGACAAAACATCCAACAACTTAGTCAATTCTTTTTGTATGAGGGGCTCAAGCAAAGGATGAACTTTCCTTAGATTCTATGGAAAATGCTTGGCCCCTTCCTTGATTGGTATCACGTGTTGTATTATTCGCGTGTCATATGCCTTGATGTCGTCGTACGTCCACACGAATACATATCATTACTGCTTGAAGAGGCGGATAAAATGTTCCACTTTTGAGGTGTGCAGCACGTACCCATATTCAGAAACTTTGGATCCTTGTCTATCCCCGAATTAATTTGTTTGTGCAATAATGTAGAGCTATGGGTTTTGGCATTGACAGGCCCCTGAAAGCGGTTATGCAAGTCATACAGCTTCTCGAGTGATATCACACCCTTAGGGATGAGTTTGCCTTTGCTTACATCGGCCACATCCTGCAGAGATTGCTCGTGCTCGTCCTTGTCTATTTCCACATATTTGAAGATGTTAGCGTTAGCCATAAAATGCAGATTCTATTGATCATAATAAAAAACATGTAAATTAGTGATGTTGTCCGAGACAGATGGCTTATATAAAATTTCAACAAAAAATCTATCCCTTAATGGTGTCATCCTACCAGTTGCATTTTCCAAGGCATCTGTAGTTGCATTACACATTCTTTGCACATAAATAATATTGAAAGCTTGGAATTGAGAAATGAGTTACCATACCTCTTGTTGATAACTTTTAAGATGGGGTGACACACAGTGTATGGTGTTATGTAACTAACGCACCACGATCTCTGAGTCACCTACCACTTTTAGCACAACAACGTTGAGGCTGATGGATTTCTATAAGGCCAAGACAAGTGCTTCATACTCGGTGGTGTTGTCGTTCAATCAAACTCCAAGCAGCTAGATATTAAGTGTTTCCGCTACAACGGGTTGTTAAGACACAACCAGCTCCAGAGCTCTCCTACATCTTGGAATCGTCAAAGTACATGGTCCACATATCATTTGTACAAGGACCGCTTGCTGCACTAGTACTACTATCACTACTACTACTACTATTATAATGTATTGTACAAGTTTCATTTTCACCACTTGGGCATGGAAGGAGACCCAACTATGTGTCTGGTGGGGTCAGGGATGGCTGTGCAAGATAACACCCCAACTGTGTCTCTAGAAAGAAATTACCAAACATAAGTTCTACGAAAGCTAATGGTTCATTTTCTCCATTCAAGGGGGTCACATTGTGCTTCATGTATCTCTCTGACAACACTCGGATCTGGTTGTTTATGCCTTGGTATGGAAGCCATAAGTGTGACTAGTCAATGGCAAAGTATTCTTGAAGCTTGCTTGACTAGTCTCTGCTAAGTAATATGCCATATGCTTTTGGGATGTCCACAATTACAATGTTGATGAATTTATGAACCCGTCCGTCAGACAATAACCAGATGATCACATCCCGAAGTTCACCAATTTCCAACACACATGTTCTGTCAAGTTGGATGATCTGCGCAGTTGTCTTGTTGCATTGGGCATTGATCTTCTTTACGATGGAGAGTGGCATGACATTGACTATTGTTCCAGAATTAGCCAAATAGTTATGGACATTGAAATTAGAGATTTCAAATGATAACATGAAAGGTGGGTAGAGTGAGTTCACCTCCTCCATACGGAGTGCGTTGAGCACAGATGCGAGTGAGTCATGAGACTTACTTGTTCTCTCACTAGAAGAGGTAACATCACGTGTAAAGGCCTTCCCAAGTGCATGTAGAAGAAGGTCTCGCTAACTCATGATCTTGGTTAAACCATACAGAGATATGTTTGCACAAGTCTTCTTCATGTCTTTTACGATGTTGTAATCCAAAGTGGGGAGACTCGCCGAGGTGTACAGGGGTAGACTTTTGTTCATGGTGTCTGGTGGGCTGCTCTTGTCTTTTCTGCGCATGGACATACTCTTTGCTATAGTTATCTTCCCAGACTTGCTCTGATATTTCTGTGTTGGGTTGATTGAAGGATCTACTGTCCTTAGTATGTCTTTTATTATTTTGTCTCTTGGTATCTCAATCGTTGTGGGGACCCCTTGACTTCTCAAGTTGTACTGATTATTTTTCTTTGGGGTCGAACCGTCACTCAGAGGCTCATTTTCGGTGGTGGTCTTCTTGGTTGTGCACGAACACTTATACATGTTTACAGCATGCCCAGTACTTGGGGCTTCATCAAACGCAACATATTCTTCATCTTTAACGTTGGTCTCAGCCTATTTATGGACCACGTTGCCTTCAGACAACTGTGTGTCCATTCTGCTAATCACATAGTTCCAATCTGAGCATGTTCTTTCAAAATGGTGTTCTTTGTGAAACGAGAAGTACGAGTCTGTCACGATCTTTTCAAGGTTCAATATCAGGTTGGATCTTTGTGTAGATTTGGCTGGTTAGTTGATGCTTGAAGCTACATTCTTCTTCGGTGGGTACCTAGGAGGCATGCTTCTCACAGTTGTCTCATTCGTCTGTTGTTTGATTTCAACAACTTCAGTAGTCAGGGACTTGAGGAGATGAGTAAGGCTCTCAATGTCACTTGCTTCCTTTTCCTTATCCTTACTCACAGAGGCCTGAGACCTCTTGCCTGTGTCCTTGGAGTCCTTAGTAGATTCATTATTTGCAATGACTCCAATAGCACGCAAGTCTTTTTCCATGGCTATAACCTCTTCAAAATTTTCGGTCAGTGTTGGTTTCGTAGCTCCCTTGACGAAATGTGCAATGTTGGTCACCAGTGTAGATGTGTAGTAGTCGATGGTGATGGAGTCATGAGGTTTGGTGTCTATTGAGAACTTATTTAAAATGCGGTTAAAGCTCTTATTGAAATCTTTAACTTTCTCTTTCTACTCCATCTTGAGACTACCCAACTCCTTCAGTAACATGGCGGGGGTCTTGTCTTCAACAAGCTTCTCAAGGAACATTCTCTTGAACACCCCCCAATTTTGGATGTTATTTGGTGGAAGGTTGTGGTACCATACAGTTGCTCTACCATTCAAGGTGCATGGAAACAATCTACATGAAACGTCGTCATAGCGTACCTCAAGTGTCTGTAGATGTAGGTAGAACGTGTATAAGTGATATTTTGCCTTCTTTGTGTAGATTTGGCTGGTTAGTTGATGCTTGAAGCTACATTCTTCTTCGGTGGGTACCTAGGAGGCATGCTTCTCACAGTTGTCTCATTCGTCTGTTGTTTGATTTCAACAACTTCAGTAGTCAGGGACTTGAGGAGATGAGTAAGGCTCTCAATGTCACTTGCTTCCTTTTCCTTATCCTTACTCACAGAGGCCTGAGACCTCTTGCCTGTGTCCTTGGAGTCCTTAGTAGATTCATTATTTGCAATGACTCCAATAGCACGCAAGTCTTTTTCCATGGCTATAACCTCTTCAAAATTTTCGGTCAGTGTTGGTTTCGTAGCTCCCTTGACGAAATGTGCAATGTTGGTCACCAGTGTAGATGTGTAGTAGTCGATGGTGATGGAGTCATGAGGTTTGGTGTCTATTGAGAACTTATTTAAAATGCGGTTAAAGCTCTTATTGAAATCTTTAACTTTCTCTTTCTACTCCATCTTGAGACTACCCAACTCCTTCAGTAACATGGCGGGGGTCTTGTCTTCAACAAGCTTCTCAAGGAACATTCTCTTGAACACCCCCCAATTTTGGATGTTATTTGGTGGAAGGTTGTGGTACCATACAGTTGCTCTACCATTCAAGGTGCATGGAAACAATCTACATGAAACGTCGTCATAGCGTACCTCAAGTGTCTGTAGATGTAGGTAGAACGTGTATAAGTGATATTTTGCCTTCATTGTTCTATCAGGGTCATATTTCGTTAAAATATTCTTAACATGCCTCGACATCTTGTGCAAGACACCTAGAAGTGCCAATGGGCCCTGAGTCATCCATTCCAAATTTTTCTCTGCCATGTTGTCCTCTTCTTCATCCTCCTCCTCTTTTTCAGAATCTGATGGTTCTTCCTCTGAATATGTTGGTTCGTCTTCACTTCCACCTGCTCCGTTGCCTTCCCCTCTGCCTCCTACACCAAAACTTCAGCCTAAGAGTAAGAGGTTGTCTTCTTCTTCCTTTCGAAAGATTGGAGGTTCCTCTTTTTTTCCACATTTTCTGCCAGCTCTTCAAGAATGGTGAAGGTTGCTTCTTCCACAGATGATACTATCACTCCTGTGGGTGTGGCCTTTTTCTTCCTTTTTGAATATGGAAGAGTGTACACTCCTGGAATCAATCCAATGACTTTAGCGAATTGACGGGTGATGGGACGGACAACGCAGATACATTGATACAAAATTTCACGTTCGACTCTGGGAGGTGAGAAATAACCAACTTTAGAGTTGCACATAGGGGAGAGGGAGTGAGTTTTACTACCTCGACCAGATGATGGATGAGTTGGGTTGGTGGGACAATCAACCATAAACTGCTGGCAGCCCTCCTTCTAGTGCCAAAAATGTTGATGGTACTAGACCCTCCAACATTTAGGGGAACTCCCTGGTATGAAGTCCCAATTAGACCTCGCATCGTTTGGTGTAGGAGTCTCATCTGGTATGATGGTCCAATTTCCATTTACTTAGAGCTTTTCCTTAGCTCTTGTTATTCAGCACATGAGAGTGTTATGTTGGTGCCTTCAAAAAGTGAGGTGAGTATGCTTGGTGAGTGTGTAATGTAACTCATGTCTTAGTTCCTTACTTCAAAGGGAGAAAGTAAAATGAGCCTCTAAGTAAGATGAGTGGGGGTTGAAGTGACTGCTACTTTGTACTTATGGAATAGACCATTTTGGGAGGATTTAAAGTTTTATCTATTTTCTAGTTGGGTCAATATGATTTGTACTCTTAAGTATTAAGATACTATTTATGGACAGTTGTGGGCTGAGTGAATGCTTTGGGAAATTTTGGACATAAATTTAGAGATATTTGCACTTAATGTTTTTATTTTTGTTTAAATATTGGTTGCACATCTCTCAATTTTTGGTGGTTTGGTGGACTAGTACTATATCGATTACTAGTCTCTGCACAACATTAGACATCTCTCCCCTATTAGAAATCGAGTTGTCTTTAGTGCAAATTTTTGGAAGCTTTTTTGGTGGGTTTTTCTAGTGTAATTTCTCTAAAATCCAGTCGAAATTTATTGAAATCACAAGTTTGATGAGTAACCCGTACACAATCCAAGTGCCCTAGGAGTTTTTTCAGGGTGCTGAATCCATAAATACAGTAAAAAATCCAATTTAAATAACAAAAATCAAGATTTCACCTCAATTTTTTCTGTCAAATTCTGGCACGTGAAAGTCCAAAAAATCACACTAAAAACAACTCCATTAGAAATTGTTAAAATAGAATAGAAGTTGTGGGAAAAAGAAAGAATGACTATTATGTTGAATCAAAAGTCGCTCCAAAAACCCCAAAACTCAACTATGATTCTACGGCTAGACCACTTCCATGGATCGTACGTGATAAGGCAGTGACGTGCGTCATCACTACGAGAATAATTTGTTGATTGTTGTTTACAAAATTTACCCATGTGTAAAGCTTGAATGAAGGGATAGGGGTTAAATTTGACGCACGTTTAGACATTTTCTGCGTTTTTAGACGTTAAATACGGTTTATTTCAAAATATACATGTCATACTTAACTTGCAATTAATTTTTAAAAATGTCATTTTGACGGGCATATAAAAAAATGACAAATTTCAAATTTTTATGTATATATATCCAGATTCGTCACCATCTCCACACATATTCCTAGGGAGTTTGAGGCCCATCGCCATCACCCATCACCATGATATAAATTTAGTTAGACTACGGAGAAAAAAAGTAGAAATACAAATCGTACACAGAAAAGTAGAAACATGAATTGTTGTTATAAAGTGTTTGCAGTGGCATGGTGTAGTTATGAGCAATTTAATTTCAGCAGAAAGCGAGTAGATGAGGAATCATTTACTCATCCATGTGCACAATTTATAGATGTGTATAGTGTATCCATTTAGTTTTACAGGGTTATTGGTCACCCTTGTCATTAATCATTATTTTAAAATCTAGGAAAATCTTTGCAATAACTCAATCCAATCCAGACTCTAGAGTAGTTAATTTTTTATAAATAGAATAAATAAATACCAAATAAAAGAGGTTACTTCTATTTGTAATTGTGAAATTGAAAGATCAATGATGATGAATATGAGCCTGTTCAAGCATCCTTCTGAAAGGTATCGTGTTATATCAATGTCCATATTTATCCATAGAAATCCATATTTCAGTTGTTGATGGTTCAAAATCCTTGAGCATATATTTGGGGTTTCAGACCTGCCACCAAGAGGAAAAGTTTGTAGTAAATTAATTCACATATTAATGGAAAGGTAGGTGAAAATTTTCAGTTAAGGAGGTTGAAGTTGAAGCTCATAGAAATATTTCTACTGTTTTGGTGCCAAGTTCGACTATGTATGGTTTGAGTGTTACTGTGCTTTATAATCTGCATGCAGGCAAGTGAGTATTTTACTTAGGTTTCATGTATAGAAGATTTATTGTGAATTCTTGTAAGAATTTTTTAGCTAATCATTTTCTTATAGTGGTATTTATGTGGACTAAGCATCAATTAAAAATGCTTCAATTCCTATTCATATCCTTACAATTTTCCCAATTCGTATTTTGCTCGAATTTGGAGACTGTGATTCATTGTGGCTTCGTGAGAAGTCCCGCTATAAGCGTTGAGAAGGAATACACTAATTTGTAGATAAACCTATCGATAACACACGCCCCTAGAGGTATTTGGTATAGCCATGCGAAGCCCCAATCACCATATCTACTAGGGCCTGTGGATTCCCCATGGACTTATTTTTAAATTTTCATTACCCATTGCCAACAAACTCCAAGAAAATGTGCTCGCCAAATTGACCCTCATAGAGAAACCCTCGTCGAACCAGAAACCATCGGAGAGCCTCCATATTTCTCTTCTATTGCTACATATAGACTACCCATTATGTGCTCAACTTTTATTACATGTGTAACAGCTTTCCATAAATATAATATAACCTGTTTTTTCTAGACAAAAAAAAAAAGGTTTAGCTGACTTATTTCAATTTCCATAGAAATGCTAGACAACTTAGCTAACTCTGGAATATTTAGCGAAAGTACACCGTACAGTGTAATAAGAACTTTATAACAAGCATAATGGTTAAAAACCCAACTTGCATACTATAAATTAGTTACTATTTTTACCTTCATTAAAACATGTAAAAACTCTCACTGTAGATTAATCTGATTATGCAATGTACTAAAGCAAAATACTTAATCTACTTCTACAATCAAACTTGTGGAAGCTTCATCGACTTTGAACAAGATCAAACAAAACACATATAACAAAGAAAAGGATTCAATCACACATAAAACATAGAAGAATACTCTGGGGAAAGCCTCAGCTAAAAACCCCACTATCTGTATTATCATACAAGTGGAAATATCTCAGGATTACACAAAGCTTTAGCTCTCAATCTATCTAGCTCTCAATACAATCCCTCACTGTTGCTCATAGACAGAATAGGCAACACATATGTCTTCTCCTCTTTCCTCCAAGCCTCCTATTTCCTTGTGTTGTTTCTCTTGGGTGATCCAACTATAACCTGTGGGATTCTCACCTCACACACTGCTCTGACCTCTGTAGTAACTGCGCAATCCTCAAGGAATGAATTGCTTCTGCATGCAAGAGATATTCTCATAGGAATATTCTAGCAACTGATAGTACAATATCCTTGCCTTTAATCTCAACTGGATCTTTGTCTAAACTGACATGCATGAGTTATTTATGAGAGAATATTCAGTTATCTAGAGAACACTAGTTGCATGCATGCATGCATTAACTGACTGAACTCACAATTAGTTCCACAAACTGTTTGGAACTAATTTCACTGGACTTAACTCAGTTAATAGAGATAACTAATTACGACTCAAATACAACTCATCCTCATCTCCTTAATTAAGGGATAACTTCCTCAATCAAAGGGATAATTGTTGCATGTCTTCACAAAGACTTCATGTTTGAATTTCTCCAACTAATTAACTCAAGATGAATGAATTAATTATTTTTTAAACAATTGGTGAGACTAAATTCGAATTTCAATTCAGTGACAAATTAAAATTGGAATATATCCTAAAATGCTATCTATAGCAATGCTATTTTTAGCATTTCTATTTTTATCATTTATTGTTGTTATTTTCAACACTCCCTCTCAACAAGAAAGGGATTATTTGCCACCCCGATCCTGTGTCTATGGAAATTGAATTTGCACTTTGACAATGCCTTAGTCAAAATGTCAGCATCTTGCTCCTCGGTCAAAATATACTGCAACAACATGATCCTCCTTGCCACAGAGTCTCTGAGATGATGATACCGAATGTCGATATGCTTGGACTTATCATGAAATATTGGATTCTCAGAGAGTTTGATACAACTATGATTATCACAATAGATCACAATTAGATCCATCCTCTGATCAAACAAACCAACTAGACTTTCCACACCCAAATGGCCTCATATGCTGCCTGACTTGCAGCCATGTATTCAGCCTCTATTGTGCTGAGTGCAACTGAACTCTATTTCCTGCTATACCAAGAAACTGCAGCTGAACCAAGGTTGAAAATTCCTCTTGATGTGCTCTTCCGATCTGATGGACTCCCTGCCCAATATGCGTCTGTGAAGCCCT
>APFE031149390.1:1377-35602 GCA_000404065.3 Pinus taeda
GTGAATTCTCAGTTATCTAAAATAATAGTTGTCACATGCATGCAAGCATTAACAAACTATATTTTATTATTTTAACAACTTCTTAAAATAATCTAACTGGACTTGACTAGTTAGAACTAAGTCAACCGATTCTCTCATTATAGAACTCATAAATATTCCCTTAACCAGTGGAGGAAATTAAGGATAAATTCCTCAATCAGTGGGACAACTCATGTGCATGCTCACAAAGACTTCAAATTCGAATTTCCTTAACTAATTAACTCAACTGAATTAATTAATTAATATTTCCAACTGCTGTTAAGACCAAAATTAATTTTACTTCCTGTAGATAGATTAGGGACTGCTATAAATAGGAAGGGACCCAGAAATGCTATTTTTAGAAGTTTCACCTCTCACTCAATGTGGCCAATGACCTCACTGGCCAAATTTCTATTTTTAGACATGCTATTTTTAGCAGGTCTATTTTTAGCGCATTCTAAATTTAACATTTCTTGTTGCACATTTTTCAACAGAAGTTCTGAATAAGTATCCTATTTTACAGCATTTTTAGGATCTGTTTGCTGCAAATATTCTAGATTTATCACCTCATAGAGAATTGGATTTTTCTATTTAGTTGATGTCAGGAGCAGCACCAACATCAAAGGCATGTTACAGGATGAGAACTCTAGAGTTGGTGGAATTGAAGTTTCAACTTAAAGAAATGCTTGATAAGGGATACATAAGGCCAAGTGTATTGCCTTCGGGTGCACCAGTGAGGAAAAAGGATGGTACTCTCAAATTGTCCTTAGATTATAAGCAATTGAACAAGGTGGCGATCAAGAACAGGTACCCATTGTCATGGATTGATGATGTGTTTTATCAGTTAAAAGGAGTAGCAGTGTTCTTGAATATTGATATGAGATCAGGATATCACCAAGTGCGCATCAAAGAAGAGGACATCTACAAGATTGTTTTCAGTGCAAGAGCACCTGGTACCAGCGTTAAGATTGTTGAGAGGGCTTCAGTTGTATGCCAAGATCAACAAGTGCAGCTTCTTTTATACTAAATTTCATTACTTGGGACATGTTCTTTCCAAGGATGGGATAGTAGTGGATCCAAAAAAGATTAAAGCTATTATGGAGTGGTCAACTCCTCAGAATGTGGATGAGGTGAGATCATTCATGAGACTAGTATGTTACTATAGGAGGTTCATTAGGAAGTTCTCAAAGATTGGATATCGTATTACATCATTGATTAGTGTGCAGCTAGTTTTGATTAGGTGAAGCATTTGCTTACAAATGCTATAATTTTCAAGATTGAAAATCCTAATAAGGAGTTATTGGTATGTACAGATGCTTGTAAGGAAGGACTGGGTGGAGTCTTGATGCAAGAAGGATAGGTGGTATGTTATGAGTCAAGGAAGTTGAATGAACATGAGCATAACCATGTGACTCATGATCTTGAGTAGGAAGCGGTCATTCATGCATTGAATATGTGGAGATAATATCTCCTTGGCAGGAGGTTAGTTTTGATGAGTGATCATAGTGGAATGAGGTACTTATTTGATCAACCTAATTTGAATTATGGGCAAGCTATATGGTTTGCTACCCTTAGTGATTTTCATTTCGAGATTAGATACATCAAGGGTAAGGAGAACATGGTTGCAAATTCTATTATTAGGAGAATGCAGGTGAGTCACATTCCAGCTGTGAGATCTTATGGGACATATTTGTAGGAGTGGATATTGCATGCAGAGCAGCTAATGATAGGTACCAACAACTAAAGTAGAGTATGTAATAGCAAAGTGAAGGTGATAGATATGAGGAGTATCACCTCACAGAAGATGGCTTGGTGAGATTCGGGAATAGGATTTATTTGTCAAATGACAGTGAGTTGAAGAAGATTATCTTGTGGGATTTTCATGTCAAGCCATATTCAGGTCACCTGAGATACCAAACAAATTTGGCAGTTGTGAAGATATTCTACCATTGGTCAAACTTGAAAAAGGAAGTGGTTGATTTTGTTGTTAGATGTTTGGATTGTTAGTCGGTGAAAGTTGAGTGTAAGCATCCAATTAGTCTATTACATCCTATTCTAATTCTAAAATGGAAATGGGAGGTCATTTCCATGGACTTCATTATATTTTTTTCGAGGACGTCGAGATAGTGTGATTCCATCATGGTTGTGGTTGACATGTTGAGAAAAGTATATCACTTCATTGTGGTGATGTCTACTAATTCAGCTAGTGAGGTAGCTCATATCTTCATTAGGGAGATAGTGAGATTGCATGGTGTTCCCAAGACGATCATGTCAGATAGAGATGCCAAATTCACTTCCAAGTTTTTGAAGGAGTTGTTTTCAAGCTTGGGGACAGAGCTAGCCTTTAGTACATCTTATCATTCGCAGACAGATAGACAGATAGAGAGGGTTAATAGGATTCTTGAGTAAATGTTGAAGATGTATGGAATGCATTAGCAGAGGAAGTGGGGGGAGTCTCTTCCACTTATAGATTTTAAATATAATAATGTGTATCATGAATCCTTTAGGATGAGTCCATTTGAGGCTCTTTATGGGTGTAGTTGTAATACTCCCATCAACTGGAGTGATCCGGTGAACAGAGTACTTATTGGACCGGATATGTTGGTTGAAATGGAGTAGGAGATGTAAGCTATTAAGAGAATTTAAAGGTAACACAGGACAAGTAGAAGAGTTAGGTCAATCATCATACAGAATTCAAGGAGTTTCATGTTGGGGATCATGTGTACTTGCGCATAAGGCCCAAGAGGAGATCCTTGAGGATCGAGTCATGTGCCAAATTGGCACCTCGATATTGTGGGCCTTTTGAGATCCTTGAGAGGATTGAACCAATGGCCTACTGACTTGCACTACCACCAATAGTGAAATTACATGATGTTTTCTATGTTTCATTACTTAAGAGATATGTCTTGGATGTTGGTCATATGATTGAGTGGTTTGTATTGTAGGTGGAATCAAAGGGTGAGTTCCAGCCAGAGTGTTAATTTTTGGTATGTTCTATGCTTAAGAGCAATTTACTTCATCTTATTAGCCCAATATCAATAGCCAGTTTAGCATTCACATTAGCATGATAGTAAAATGCAGATAGAACTTAAACATAAACAGTAGAAGACAAGTCAAGACAAGAGGACACAAGATGTGGCACCAGCCAAGGGAAAATCCCAATGTGGGGAAACCCTTGATCAATTATTCTTATATTCTTCAATAGTTCAGCAAAGAGAGATAGTACAAATATTAAAAACCAATATTTTATGGCAGCAGCAATAAAGCCTTGATCAGAAAGTCAATGATGGTCAAACATGGCAGAATTCTACCTCTATGTAGCTTGATCAAACCTAGGCAACTTTGGGTTGCAACTGTAAATACAATCAGCCAAAACACTGCTCATAAATTTGATTTCACTCTACAGTAGATATACGTTCTGATTAGGGTACTTGCAGCAACCCTAAGCTTCCTTGACAGTATTGATTTGTTGATCTGGTTAGGGAACTTGAATAATTCCTTCCTATGAAACTGTGGCACATCCTTGATTTCCCTTAGCATCCCTTACTATGGTGCTATGGCTTGCAGTCTAGCACATAGCAACCGTCTTCAAAATAGTTTCCAACCACTCTTAACGCAACAACATTTAGCCTATAAGAATGCCAACACTTGAACTTGCTACAATTTTGCAATTCTGGGACTAGTTAGGGCACTAACCATAGTCCCTAACAACCCATCAAACTAGCCTAGAATTGCTCCTATTGAGTGTGGTTGTCCTCCAATGGGATATTTCCCTCCACGCTTCTCCTTTGGGGCAGTTTCAAGCCCAACACATAGACCTATCTCTCTAACACAGTTGTGGCACCCAAACAGTCACCCAAACAACCTCTCTTTCCCACGATGTTCCTATAGCATCCATGCTTCTTCTAGGGCTTCTTTTGCTTTGTCTTATGACTTCTCTTATATGTGGATTAGGGCTCCTTCTAGCTATGTATAAGAGCCTTATTTTGACAATGGCTAGGTCTCCTTTTGTTGTCTCTCCTTAGTTGTGTCTTTAGGCCTCTATTGACTATGGATTTAGGCCTTTTTCTAACTGCAGATTAGGGCTCCTTTAACTGCAATCAAATCTCCCTTCAAGTGTGGCTAGATTTCTTCTCAAAACTATTGCTAGGGCTCTCCCTTCAACTGTGGCTAGGGTTTGCTTTTGCTGTTGATTAGGAGCCTGTCTTGACTACAGCTAGGACCTCCTTCTTTGACAGTGGCTAGGGCACAACTAACCTGTAGCTAGGACTCTCTTTGATGACTCTTTCCATAACGTCTTCCTTGAGAGAAGATCAACCCAAAACATGTGGAGAGAGAGATAATGAGATAATGTGTGTCTCAAATGACTTGAGGTCTCCTCTATTTAAATGCAACGTTGAGGTTGAGTTGCGCGGTAACTTTCTTGTTGGCCGACCTTGACAAATTGTTAATAATTCAAATAAATTCATACCTCAATAAGTACATGTCAGAATCAAATGATATTTATATCAATCCTACACCTCTCAGAGAGAGGAATCCAGGAAAATATCAGTTTCCATAAATAAGGTGATCCATATGGATTTTGGCCCTAGTTGCCAATTTTAACACTACCTCTCAACTAGGGATAACTCCATATGTTAATCCATCTATCAGTCGGTATTGTCTATGCCATCAATGCACTTCTCTGCTCTGTTGAACTATGAAGAAGAAGAAGTGATCAATAATGTATCATAACATTCTCTATTGACCTGAAGTTAGTCCCGTATAAAGAGAGTGTCTCATACCAATCCTACTGACCCGAAGTCAGTTCCATATAAAAGAGAGTGTTTCATACCACTCTTACTGACCGAAAGTCAATTTTGATTGATCCCAGATCAATAAAGGTCATCCTAGCATAGGGAGTACAGTAGTACACGATGTGTCCATCGGTAGTACTATAGTCCCTATCCTCATTTCCCTACTCATTGGCTAAATGAAAGGTACTTCCCATGAGTCCCAGACTGCATGGGTAGTATGTCTCGGCAGCAGAAGGATGAATGGCTCATCTTGCCTACATTTCGCCATGGGGTATCCCAAGGGAAGGCTGAACCACTCACCCTGTACACAAAAAATCACTAGGGGAAGGCTAGACCACTCACCCTATGATTGTGTCTCAACATGAGAAGGATGAACCACTCATCCTTCCTATATAACAAACCACTAAGGGAATGTTGAACCACTCACCCTATGGTTTCTCATCACTCCAAGAAGTACCCCAAGCCCCCACGGAGCTCCCAAAGCTCAATATCTATATCATACAGAACCCTCATAAGGGGGTCTCTCCACGACCCCTAGTCATTCTCGGAAAGTCAAGAATTTTACATTTCCCATGGGCTTCATCTGAATATTGGCGACCTACTCATCAATCCCAATGTGGGAGCCTTATTTCTCCTTGTTGTACCCTATCCCAGATAAAGTGTTACCTTATGTGCTTGGAGCGATCATGAAATACGAGATTCTCTGATAATCGGATCGCACTCTAGTTGTTGCAAAGGATCGTGGTGGTATCCAGTACATGTCCAAATAGCTCGTTGAAGAGCTTCCTCAACCAGACAGCTTCACGAGAGGCTATACTTGGGGCTATGTATCCGGCCTCAGTAGTGCTCAAAGCAATTGACTTCTGCTTCCTTCTCGTCCAGGATATTGAATCAGAACCCAAAGAGAAACAACACCCAGAAGTTCTCTTGCGATCCATCACACTGCTAGCCCAATCGGCATCAGAATAACCATGCAGCCTCACATCTTTGGCGGTGTATCTTAGTCCATGAGTGATTGTGCCCCTAAGATATCTCATAATATTCTTGGCACCAATCCAATGTGTGTGATGAGGCTCAACCATATATTGGCTCAATGTTCTCACTGCAAAACATATATTCGGATAGGAGTTCACCAAGAACATCAATGCTCCTATGAGTTAGCGATACTCAGAAGCATTTCCCAATTCGGGTCCGACAGCACTACCGCATAACTTCTTAAATTTAAGCTCCATCAGGGTAGTCACGAGCTTGTAGTCCACCATCCAAAATCTTTCCAATATCTTCACAACATATTTTCCTATCTCAACCCTAGGAAGTAGTGCATTTGTCCTAGGTCCTTCATCTCAAATTCAGAATCCAACTCCCTCTTACATTTGTGAATGAGAGGGTCTGCACCTGTCATAAAGAGGTCATCCACATAAAGTACCAGTTTGAGAGGTCTATCATCTTCAACCTTAAAGTAAAGGTTCAGATCAGCTTCACTCCTAGTGAACCTCAACTTCATCAGATAACTAGCAATCCTCTCATACCAAGCCCGGGGTGCTTGCTTCAATTCATAAAGAGCTTTCTTTAACCTGCATATATGAGATTCTTGGTCATGAACCTCAAACCCCTCAGGATGTTCCACATCTATGGTCTTTGGTGAGCTCCAGTATTGCAGCAATGATGCTGCAACTCCTGGAACTCCCTTCTTTACTTTTATCAACCCGATAGTTCATAACAAACTTAGAAGCGACGGTGTTGTATGCACAAGTACTAGCTCTTGCTGTGGCTGTCACTTGATTAGCGGGCACAAGTTCGCTAGGAACTTAAGCCAACTTCTATGAGTTCTTAGAAGAAGCTTTTAATTGTGATGGATGAATGCTAACTCAAAGGAGGCTAGTCTACTTGCAAAAAGAAGTTGAAAGTTGAAAAGAAATGCAAACCCTAGCAAACCCTAGTTTTACCGGCTAACCCTACTCGTGCAAGAAAAGAGATGAAAGTGGTGGAAATGGATTCCATTGACTTTTGGAAAGGTAAAATGCATGTGACTAAGCTACTTCTGAAGAGAAATATGAAGAAAACATCTTTTTGTATTTTTGAGTAATTTCGCAGAATTATTATGCATGTGCTTTAACTATTTTTTATTGTGCAGAGGTTGATTGGTGAAAGGAAATGCTTGCGGGAGGTTGAGAAGGTGAGAAGAGGGCCTAAGGGGTCCCTAGCACCCTTTCAGAGAGTTTCACAGTGATCGGATCTCAAGAAACCGCTTTCGTGAGCTTATACAAGAAGTCTGCAGGGGTTCTATAGGATGTATTGTAGCTTCTACAAGATGTTATGTAGCTTCTACAGGATGTTCCGAAAAGAGGATTATGGAGGGTTGATGGAGGAAAAATGGTGGGGAAGTGGAAGAGAGGTTTAAGGATATTAAGGGGTCTAGGACCTGGTGAATGAGGCTAAGGAGTGATTAGATTTGTTCGAGGATGGAGGGAGCAATGATGCACAAGAATGGGAATTAGGTCAAGTTGGAAAAGGGGTGGCAAATGAAAGGGAAGAATCTGAGTTAGGGGGTTGGAGAAGGTTCTCTGATGGAGGAAAGGGAGGTAGGAAGGTATTACAGATGCTCTGCACACTATTTCTCAAGACTAATTGAAGAAAGACTAGAAAAATTAGAGATCTAGTTATTTTGACCTACTTTGACCTACAAACCAAAAATATGATGAACAGAAGTTTATTGGAAGAAAATCATGCAAGATAACTATGGAAACTAACCAAGAACATATTCTAAACATGAAATTACAACTGGTATCAACTTTCCTAACTAAAATTCTAACACTAGAAATTGCATGAAGAGGCAAAAATAGTGTTTTTATGGCAGCAAGGACACCTTGGTCTCAGCTCCTGGTCCCAAAGAGGGAGAGGTGAGATCAAGGGTTGCTTGATGGCCTTTTCTGGAGATCTTTTCCTTTACCAATCTTTCAAATCAACCTGAAGCATGAAAACATATTTCAATCATCAAAAACAACCTAAGTAACAAAGTAAGATCTTAATCTAGATAACAAAAATTATTCTATGAATGCAGAAAAGACACATAAAAGTATAGAAAGGAGATACTGGGCACTTGGGTTGGGCCCAACCCCAAGAGCTATAGCCTCCTAAGAAAGATTAGAGTTGGTGCAAAGCTGGATCTATCTTTATTGATCAAAAAAATAATAGTTACATCCCAAAAACTATCTACAAGAAAAAGCTTGAAAATGTGCTGAAATGCGAAGCTAACCTATTGACTAAAATCTAACTAACATCTGACTAAAATCAAACTACAAATTGGCTAACCCAAATGGGCCCTAAGCCTTCTTATTTATACAAATTGAGGACCCCAACAGTCCTCCTAAACTTTAGGGACTCGGCTGCCAAAACTTGCAGTTAACAGCAGTCCTACTTGACTTGCTTGGCTGCCCCTTGTGCTCCGAGCTGCTGGTGGAGAATTCGAGGTAAGGGCTCATAAATGAAGGGGACACCTTCCTACAAATCCTCTCCCTTGTTCTTCCACGAATTTGGCTGCCAAGTGCTCATTTAAACCTTTGATTTAGTCTTCAAAATTGACCAAAAATACTACATAAAGCACACATTAGACTTGTTGACATAATGACTAACCCAATTCACTCTATTAGCATAAATATAATCAAAAACATGCAATAAACTAATGATAATGGTGGATTAAGTCGAATTAGGAGGCTAAATGAGCCCATATAATTACTCATTTCTGGGGCTCATCATCACCCCCCTACTGAAAGTGTTGCTCATCCTCTGAGCAACTAATCTATCTCTTCATCTTTGATTGCTTTGAATGCCTCTCTCACATCCCAGGCTTCTGAGGTGATGTCCACTTCTTGGTCATGAAACCATGTTTTTCTCTCTACTTCTTCCCACTGCTTGTGCTCCTTTTCTTGTAGCAGTTTTGTTAGCGCCTCAACCTCAGCCTGCAGCTTGTCCTCTCTCTGTTGTTCATCAGATGTTTCCTTATCTGTTGGAGGCCCTTCTTGTTGTTGTTGTTCTGCCAAAATGGAGGGCATATCTTCATTATGAATTCCCTGTAGCTGTAACTGTTGTTTCAGCAGCTCATTCTCCTCCTGCAGTTTTGTCCTTTGACTGCTTTCCACATGCCTTACCATGGCCAATTCCTTTCTTGATTCCTTGAGTTTTTCTTCCAGGTGACCTATGTCTGCCACACCCTTGGACTTGGCAATCCTCATCCAAGTGTGAGTCCTCACCCTTTCTTGCTCCAGTGCAAAGAAGAGTGGTACCGCAAATTTCTAAGAAATTATCTTCCCAGCTTCTAACAGGTTATAGTATGAGCCCAAGCTAGGCTGAGGGCTTGGTTCCAATATTTGCTCTGTCTGTCCTTCTTCCTGTGATTGTTTGGCCGCCTTTTCCTCCAATTTCTCGGTCTCTTTTAGCTTATCCCGAGTTTCCTGTAGATAATTCTCAGCTTCCTGTAGAACTATCTTCGAATCCATCATCCTAATTCTCTCTCTCCAGGTGGAGGTTTTTGGGCTTCCTCGTTCATAGGTGATGGATGTCTTTGAAGGAGACTCCTCCTTTTGTTTAGTTGTTGTGTCCTTAATGACAATTGGCTCCTTTGACTGTGGCTGGGGTCTGCCTACTTTGATCTGTTTGCTCCTCCTTGCTTTAAAGTACATGGAGGTTTTCCTCCTCTTCCTTTTTGGTTTTGGAGGTGTGCTTAAGGTGGCAAGCACGGTTGCTGCCTCCCTTGCCAATATTTCAAGTGATTTCTCCTCTCGTTGTTCTCCATGAAGGTGATGGAGGCTAATTTCTTGGAAACCGTGCACTAGAATTGGCTGAAATTGCTCGGACATGTTTCCATCATCCCTATACAACTCCCCATGTAATATTTTTGCAAATGGATGCACGGTTTTCAAGTTAGGGAAAAAACAAATTTCAGCACTATGCATTTTTGCTTCAAATCATTCTATAGTTTTTTGCATAGTAAGAAAAAATGAGCTTGGGCTATAATGTAGACTTGGAATTGATGGGAGAGAGGTTTGACGATTGTAGGAAGACTTATAAACCCTTTAGGAAGCTATCATGTTCACCAAACTACCTTTTAAAATCCATTTCTAGCTTCCTATAATTTCTACAAGAACTTCCTGTAGAACACAGTTTTTAGGAAAGAAGCACAATGAGATGGAAAAAATAATGGAGAAGGGTGAGGAATGGAAACATGGATGCGTGCAGGCCTCATGGACATATTCTCAGCCTTCGGGTCCTCTTCGGAGATCAATTTTGGCTTGTTTGTAGGCTTCCTGTAGAAGACACAGAACTTCCTGTAGAAGGCACAGAATTTCCTCTATCTTTGTTTTGAGCGATCCTCCTAACCTGTAATGTCCTTGTTGCAACCTGCAATTATTCATTGGAAATTAGGTTTATTTTTATTTTTCTCTTTTATTCTTTCTTTTTCTCTTTTTTTGAAAAACAACTAGGGCACCTCATGGAGGTTTTTACCCTAATTTCCTGCCCTGGGTGCCTCCAAGGGAGTTTTTCACCCAAGGATCTTATTCTTTTCTCTTTTCTCTTTTTCCCAACCCATTGACCGCCTCATGGAGGTTTTCAATCAATGAGCCAATCTGAGGCGCCTCCGAGGAGGTTTTCACCTAGATTTTTATTTTCCTCTTATTTTCATTTTTTCTTTTTTCTTTTTTCTTTTTTTTCTTTTTTTTTCTACCCTACCCTACTTGAAAAACAAAATCATTTTCAAGTACAAGAATACTTCCAATGGAGCCATGTGCACATTGATATTAGAGACAAAATTATGTGGAGGCTTGAAATGCATGCTTTGACAGCTATCCGGATTTCAGAGACCAAATGTTTTGACTTTGAAAGGATCAAACACAGTTGAGGAAGAGAGTACTGTTGCAACTTAGTGACCGTTTGGAACCATATCTCAATATAACTCTGATACCCTTGGTCCTTTCGCTGATTTGGATCACTCTTCATGTCACCTTCTACCATGACCTTCTCATCTTCCTCTTTTTGCTGATTTTTCTCTTGAGTACATGGAGGATTTGATGGTAACCATAAGGGAACTCTCTCGATCTCTGATTTTGATGTCTTCTCTTCATCAAGTGCAGCCCATGGTTCTTTGATCTCCTCTTTTGAATCTTCTTTTTCTGTATGTGCTCCTTCAATGTTTTCAATATAATCTCTTTCTTACAATACTCTTCCTGAGCTATGGTGAATATCACTGAGCTCAAGAGGAGTCATTTGGACATGTTTTTCCTCAGCTTTACAATTGGGTTGAGCTATTCCAATGTATGGGTTTTGAAATGGTGGTATGGGTAGTTGAGTGGGGCTGTATATTTGAAATGGATGTGGATGGGGTTGTGGATGGGTAGGCGATGGAGGCAAAGGAGCGGGAGGAGATTTGTACTGGGGCCTCCACCCCTGATGAGGTGCATCCCACTGAGGCTGTGGCTGAGCATAAGAGTGAAACAAATGAGAAACTAGGGGAGCATGGTATTGAGATGGATACGACCAAGGAGGGAGTGTGGACCAGGAAGGATGACCAGGGGGACCCCAAGAAGGCATGGAAGTGGCTTGATAGGGGTTGCAATAGGTTTGGGATGTCCCTTGCATTCCCTGCTGGTAAGTTCTGGGTCCATGTGGCCTCCTTTGGTTCATGAAATAGAGTGGTTCAGTGGCTCCTTTAGCCCTCTGATATGCAGTTTTGATTCTGGGTAAGAAAGGGCACTGATTCGTAGGATGGTCTTCTTCACAGACAAAACACACTTCTACGGAGTGCAATGGACATTCGTTCCTAGGATGCTTTGTAGTGCACCTGGGACAAAATATGGCCAAAGCCCTCTTGGCTTCTTCTTGCTTCTTTTGGATTCGCAAGGTATCCAGTTGCATGGCAAGAAACTGCCTCATCTCGCTCTTGAAATCTTCCATCTGATTTGCAAATTCGTTTTTGGACAAGGTACTACTCCCAACATTTCTATTTGTAGCCATTTGCTCTAGAGGAATGCTTTCTTCTTCTTCTCCCCTAGAGGTTCTTCAAATATGTCTTTTTGTCCACCTAGGGGTTCTTCTTAATCACAACCATCGAAGAAGAGAGAAGGTTCGTTGTGTGAAGCAGTGGGGGTGTTGTGCAAACATTTTTCTGACTTATCTCTACTCCTACAAGGCATGAAAGGAAATATTTTTGGTTGATTTTTGTTTCTTTTTTCTACTTTTACTTGCAAAAAGTAAAATAGATCGAACTGCAACTAACTAAAATCTATCTTGCTGAAATGAAAATGCAGAATTGAAATGAAAGCAGGAAAAGACTAACCTATGTTGCTGAAATGAAATCGCAGGAATGAAATGCTAAGCTACGCTTGCAGAATGGAAATTGCTGAATTGGAATGCTAATATACGCTTGCATAATTGAAATTGCGGAATTGAAATGCTAATCTACGCTTGCAGAATTGAAATGCTAATCTACGCTTGCAGAAATGAAATTGTGGAATTGAAATGCTAATCTACGCTTGCAGAATTGAAATGCTAATCTACGCTTGCAGAAATGAAATTGCGGAATTGAAATGCTAATCTATGAAAGCGGGAAATATCTAATCTACACTTGTTGAAATGAAATGAAAGCAGGAAATGTCTAATCTACTTTTGCGGAAATGAAATTGCATAATGGAAATGAAATAAACTACTTAGCAGAAGGTTGTAGTAGAAAAGAGAAGAAAAGCAGCAATCACCAATATTCTGACGCTTCCCCAGTAACGGCGCCAAAAATATAGTGAGATCCAGTATTGCAGCAATGATGTTGCAACTCCTGGAACTCCCTTCTTTACTTTTATCAACCCGATAGTTCGTAACAAACTTGGAAGCAACGGTGCTGTATGTACAAGTACTAGCTCTTTTTGCGGCTGTCACTTGATCAGCTGGCACAAGTTCGCTAGGAGCTTAAGCCAACTTCTATGAGTTCTTATAAGAAGCTTTAACTGTGATGGACAAAATCTAACTTAAAGAAGGCTAGTCTACTTGCAGAAAGAAGTTGAAAGCTGAAAAGAAATGCAAACCCTAGCAAACCCTAGTTTTACCGGCTAACCCTACTCGTGCAAGAAAAGAGATGAAAGTGGTGGAAATGGATGCCATTGACTTTTGGAAAGGTAAAATGCATGTGATTAAGCTACTTCTGAAGAGAAATATGAAGAAAACATATTTTTGTGTTTTTATGTAATTTCGCGGAATTATTATGCATGTGCTTTAACTATTTTTTATTGTGCAGAGGTTGATTGGCAAAAGGAAATGCTTGAAGGAGGTTGGGAAGGTGATAAGAGGGCCTAAGGGGTCTCTAGCACCCTTCCAGAGAGTTTCACAGTGATCGAATCTCAAGAAACCGCTTTCGTGAGCTTCTACAAGAAATCTGCAGGGGTTCTACAGGACGTATTATAGCTTCTACAGGATGTTCTGTAGCTTCTACAGGATGTTCTGAAAAGAGGATTTTGGAGGGTTGATGGAGGAAAAACGGTGGGAAAGTGGAAGTAGAGGTTGGATAAGGATGTTAAGGGGTCTAAGACCTGGTGAATGAGGCTAAGGAGCGATTGGATTTGTTCGAGGATGGAGGGAGCAATGATGCACAAGAATGGGAATTAGGTCAAGTTGGAAAAGGGGTGGCAAATGAAAGGGAAGAATCTGAGTTAGGGGGTTAGAGTAGGTTCTCTTATGGAGGAAAGGTAGGCAAGAAAGTATTACAGATGCTTTGCACACTATTTCTCAAGATTGATCGAAGAAAGACTAGAAAAATCAGAGATCTAGCTATTTTGACCTACTTTGACCTACAAACCAAAAATATGATGAACAGAAGTTTATTGGCAGAAAATCATGCAAGATAACTATGGAAACTAAGCAAGAAGATATTCTAAACATACAAGTACAATTGGTATCAACTTTCCTAACTAAAAATCTAAAACTAGAAATTGCATGAAGAGGCAAAAACAGTGTTTTGTGGCAGCAAGGACACCTTGGTCTCAGCTCATGGTCCCAAGGAGGGAGAGGTGAGATCAAGGGTTGCTTGATGGCATTTTCTAAAGATATTTTCCTTTACCAATCTGTCAAATCAACCTAAAGCATGAAAATCTATTTCAATCATCAAAAACAACCTAAGTAACAAAGCAAAATCTTAATCTAGATAACATAAGTTATTCTATGAATGCAGCAAAGGCACATAAAAGTACACAAAGGAGGTACTAGGCACTTGGGTTGGGCCCAACCCCAAGAGATACAACCTCCTAAGAAAGAATAGAGCTGGTGCAAAGCTAGATCCATCTTTAGTGATCAAAAAAATAATAGTTACATCCCAAAAACTGTCTACAAGAAAAAGCTTGAAAATGTACTTAAATGTGGAGCTAACCTACTGACTAAAATCTAACTAACATCTGACTAAAATCGAACTACAAACTGGCTAACTACTGGCTAATCCAAATGAGGCCCTAAGCCTTCTTATTTATGCAAATTGAGGACCCCAACAGTCCTCCTAAACTTTAGGGACTCGGCTACCAGAACTTGCAGTTAACAGCAGTCCTACTTGCCTTGCTTGGCTGCCCCTTGTGCTCCGAGCTGCTGGTGGAGAATTCGAGGTAAGGGCTCATAAATGAAGGGGACACCTTCCTACAAATCCTCTCCCTTGTTCTTCCACGAATTTGGCTGCCAAATGCTCATTTAAACCTTTGATTTTGTCTTCAAAATTGACCAAAAATACTGCATAAAGCACACATTAGACTTGTTGGCATAATGACTAACCCAATTCACTCTATTAGCATAAATATATTCAAAAACATGCAATAAACTAATGAGAATGGTGGATTAAGTCGAATTAGGATGCTAAATGAGCCCATATAATTACTCATTTCTAGGGCTCATCAGTCTTGCTATTACTGGAGGGGAATGGTCCCCTTGTAATTTTTCCCTCGGTACATCCCGAGCATATACCTTCATGCTCTTCTTTGAACTCAGGCATCCCTATCACCATCTGTCTCATGTTGGGTAGGGCCTTGTAATGAAGATGGGAAAACCTCTGGTGCCATAGTTTAGATTGTAGATATGTGTCATAAGACATGGCCCCCAATGGACTTCCTACAACTTGATACAAAGTTCCAACCCTAAACCCACGTGTAAAAGCATCTTTAAAATTCTTTTTCCAAACACATGCCTTTCCATCAATGAGTGCCACTTTGTATCATTTCTCTTCCATTACCGAAATGGACACCAATTTCTTCTTGAGATCAGGTACATAAATAACTTCTTGTAAATGAATCGTACCACCCTAATTTAATTGAATATTAACATTTCCTACAGCCTTTATGGGATAGGTGGCATCGTCTCCAAGAATAACCTCTAAGTTTGTTTCCTTCTCTATCAAATTAGAGAGAGATTCGTTATATCTAGTGAAGTGCCTTGAAGCACGACTATCAATAAGACAATTCCCCAAAGTGTCCGAAGGAGAGGTAGTGGAGAGGCCGATATAAGATAATACTCCTTTTGCTTATTGTTAGAAATATTTTATTCTTCATACCTGGAGTTCCTTTCTTTCTTGGAGGGTCGGCCACTTCCTTGATGTCCCGAATTCCTTTTTCCTTTGCGATTATACATGTCATTCCTTCAATCATTATTGTTGAAGTTGCCCCTGGAATGATTGTAATCATCATCATGTGATGTGTCCCTTCTATTTGGAGACTCCCTCGTACAGTGGTTAAACTTATTACAAACAAACCACCTGCCCTTCCTTCCACCCTTAGATCCAGGCTTTCCATTGAAATGACCTTTAGACCCTGCATTATTTCTCTTTTTGGCATGAGCGGAGAAAGCAATAGGTTTGCCTTTATTAAAAGGCATTTCTTGCTCCACCATTCTTGTTTATTCTTGAATGCATCTCGACATCAATTCTTCAAACCCTAGAATTCGATCATTATTGAGAGTAGTGGTTCTAAATATATACCACTCGAGTTGAAGCCCTCCAAGGGTAGTGATAGTCAGTTCCCTGTCAGATATAATTTCTCCCATCGCAAGAAGATCATTCTTGATCTCGGTCATTCTTAATAAGTAGAATTGAATATCCTTGTCTTTTCCTTTCTTAATATCCTTCAGCTTATTTTTTAGAAATAAAATTTGATTTGTATCACTAACCTTGAACGTTCTTACAAATTTGTCGTAGATCTCCTTGGAGGTGTTCAAATCGAAGATATAGGCCACCAAACTCTTGTCAATGGAATCTCTGATAATATTCTTCACTTTGACTTTAGCCTTGTTGTACTTTCTCTTTGTAGCAGCCAGTGCATTTGATTGAGGCTCAAGGATTTTACCCTTCACATAATCCAACACTTCTTGTTCTTCCACTGCCAAATCAAGAGACATCTTCCATCCGTGATAGTCTAACTTTAAACGAATCTTGTCTTCTGCTGGGAAGTGGGATCAGAACCCATTGAGACTTTTTTCCTTTCCAACTATCTTCGGTGATTTCTCTTTCACTCTTGCGCTGGCTTTGTCTTCACCTCACCTATGATACCATGTTAATTTTTGGTATTTTCTATGCTTAAGAGAAATTTACTTTAATTTTCTTATTAGCCCAATATCAATATCTAGTTTAGCAATCACATCAGCATTGTAGTAAAATGCAAATAGAACATAAACATAAATAGTAGAAGATAAGCCATGACAAGAGGACACAAGATGTGGCACCAACTAGGGATGAACCCCAATGTGGGGAAAGCCTTGATCAATTCTTCTTTTATTCTTCAATAGTTCAATAGAGAGAGAGAGAAAGTACAAATATACAAAACTAATATTTTATGACAGCAGCGATAAATCCTTGACCAGAGAAGTCAATGTTGGTCAAATATGGCAGAATTCTACCTCTAGGTAGCCCGATCAAACCTAGGCAACTTTGCCTTGCAACTATAATTACAATCAGCCCAAACACTGCTCATAAATCTGATTTCATTCTGCAGTAGATACTTGTTCTAATTAGGGTACTTGTAGCAACCATAAGCTTCACTAGCAGTATTGATTTGATGATCTAGTTAGGGCACTTGAATAAGTCCTTCCTGTGAAACTGTGCACATCCCTGACTGCCCTTAGCAACCCTTACTATGGTTTTATGGCCTACGGCCTAGCACATAGCAAACATCTCCAAAATAGTGTCCAACCACCCTTAACGCAACAACATTTAGCCTATAAGAATGCCAACACTTTAACTTGTTGGCAATGCTACAATTCTGGGACTAGTTAGGGCACTAACCACAGTCTCTAACAGCCCATCAAACTGGCCTAGAATTGCTCCTATTGACTACGGATGTCCTCCAATGGGATGTTTCCCTCCACGCTACTCCTTTGGGTATTTTCAAGCCCAACGCATAGACCTATCTCTCTAACATAGCTGCGACACCCAAACAGCCTCCCTTTCCCATGTTGTACCTATAGCATCCATGCTACTTCTATGGCTTCTTTTGCTCTGTCTTATGACTTCTCTTAGCTGTGGATTAGGGCTCCGTCTAGCTCTGTATAAGAGCCTTCTTTTGACAGTGGTTAAGTCTCCTTTTGTTGTCTCTGCTTAGGTTTTGTTGGCCAGCCTTGACAAATTGTTAATAATACAAATAAATTCATATCTCCATAAATACATGTCGGAATCGGATGATCTTTAGATCAATCCTACACCTCTTGGAGAGAGGAATCCAAGAAAAATATCAGCTTCCATAAATAAGGTGACCCATATGGAGTTTTCCCTAGTTTCCGATTTTAACACATAGCCTCGATGCATTTTGCAATGGAAATAGCTCATGATCTGGAACTGAGCAATCGAGAAAATTAAAATGCAATGGAAACGCTTTGGGCCCGATGAAGCTACATGGGATATGGTTGATCAGATATAGGATTTGTATCCTTCCTTATTTTTTGGTTGATCGTATGTGTCGGTATATGCATTTTGGGTTTATGTTTATATATGCATATGTGTATTGTAAATAATGCAATGAGTTGCGTTATAAAGCTCCAATAAGAAATATGTTGTAAATATTGCATCGAGTTGTGTTATAAAGATACAATAAGTAGTATGGTGTTCATTGTTTCTGCAATATGGTATGATGTAAATGTTGCATTGAGTTGTGTTATAAACCTCCATGGGCAGCATGATTTTTTGTTATAAGCATCATTGAATACCAAGGATGGTTTTCCCACAAGGGGGAGGGGTTGTAACATTCCCTGGTTGATTTTCCATGTAAATAAAATAAGACCAAGGTCATAGAACACCTATTCCAAGTTGAATGGTGGGAAAAACATTATTGTTTGCATCACTTATGATTATTTATGGCTATGTAAATTGGCAAAGGCATTGGCAAAGGAAAAGAGGCAATAGTCAGCATTTGATTGTGAAATAAAAGAAAATAGGAGAAAAAGGAGATGAAGAGACACACATTTGTATGCAAGGGAAATTAGAGGGAAAATTAGGGAAAATGAAGAAAATAGAGGCATCAATGATAAAAAGGCTTCAAAGAAACAATTGTTATCCTTTTGAAAAAAAATTAATTGAGCCCTTGTTCACTCTTTCTCTCTCTCACATACACTCTTGCATACTTAGAGCATTCTTGGAGCATGCTAGGTGCACTCTAGTATTCACTATGATTTGGAGAAAGAAAGCAAAGGACAAGCAAGGAAAGAAAGGAAGTGCAAGGAGATAGTGGGATCAGTAGCTACAATTGGATTTCTTTACAGGTAACAGGTTTCATGTATGATCTCGTTGGTTTTTTTATGCATGATACATGCATGTGCTTCATTGGTTATGTGTTGTCATTGGCATGGATATTTGTCTGGATTAACATTGGTTTCATCCTTTTCTTTCCATTAACTGGGTAGCCATGGTGTTGTGGGTTTTCCACTTTATTTTCTTATTAGTTTTCAGGTTCCCTATGGTTGTGGGTTGGAACAAACGCTCTATAGCTCTGTAACAACTCAGGTTGAGTTATTAGTTTCTAGAGCCTTCAGGTTGGGACAAATTCTCTGGAGCCTTATGGGTTGAGTTACTAGTCCCTGGATTCGTGGGTTGGAACAAATGCTATAGAGCCTTGAATTAGCTTAGGGTTGAGTTACTAATTCCTAAAGCCCTGGACATCTTGGGTAGAGATCGATCTAGTTGATGATAGTAATTTTCTGGACCGTGAGGTGAAATCACTATGGTGGAGGGTTGAGGTGGTTTGGCCTCTGGAAACCCTTATTGGTTTTATTTTGGTTTAGCCCTTATGATCCCACATTCATGCTTGGAATATGGTGCGGAGGTGATTGGCTAAAATAGATATTTGGTTCAGCCCAATATATGGTTGGGTGGTATGTGGAAGTCTCTGACCTGGTTTGCATTTTTATATGTTAATATGAGATATTTTCCTATTTTGATCTATGAGCATCTGCATTGATTATGATGGTTATCTTATGCCTTAATGGCTCTTGTCATGTTTTGATAAGTTAATGAATGGTTTACGAATGCATGGACTAATAAGTTTTGTTGCAGCTAGTTAGAGAGGGCTTGGAACCTTCTTGGTGAATCTTAGGTGAATTTCAAAAGTTTATGATCAGATATGCATTCATTATTTGTAGCTCATATGTTTGACAAAATTTCCATCTAAGGTTAGGCATGTCTAGGTCAATTTATGGCTTTAATTTTGATTGTTAATTGTTTTTATCATCATTTCCATGCTTCTGGAAAGTTACAGGAAGTTCTAGGTAGTGGTCTGGAGGCTAGTCTGAAAAAGTAGCTAAGATCTCGAAACTGAAGGCACGAAACTGGAGGATTTTGGTCATAACTACATGGTGGCAAACCTATGAATGTGGCTGGGACCTCATAACTGCATTGATGTTGTGTTGTTCATGTGGTTGGGGAGTTTCTCTAGTGAAAAGAGTCCTATCTCAGGGATTGGTCACCTGGGGTGGCTTGTAGACCCCTGTGTGGTATGTATTCCCTGAGGGATGTTTGTAAGGTTTTAGTTTTTAGGCCCCACTTCCATAACTGGAACTTGGAGGTTGGGTCATATCATAGTGACACTTGTCTTTTGTTTACCTTGGCGAGATGTGAAATTGGGTAAATGTGGGGTGAGGCAGTTACATATGCGTATTGTGGGCAGGAAACAAAATAGTGTCATCGCCGCTCTTTCCAACTAAAAAGAAACAATATGACTTACCTTAACTCTGAAAGAAACACGATAAATTTCAAGTGAGCATCCTTGTTGTGATGGAACCCCAACCTTCTCCTAGTGTGTGTGCCATTTTTCTGAAGTGCTTTTTCCTGTTTTCTTTGTTGTATAAATTGATTTTCCACATGTGCATTGAATCTTGAGATTGTAATGGTTATGTATGGTGATGGTTAAGTGTTGTTTCAATGTGTGGAGAACGTCATATGATTTGTAGGCTTCTCCTTTATCACATTTGGACACTTGATGATAACAACACTTGTAGGAACTTTTGTGTGCTTTAACACATTTGCAATCAACGTTGGCCTGAAGCATTTTCTTAACACCTGGCTTGTATGAACTTCAGCACTTTTTTGTTTGCATGGGATATATATCCAACATTTTTCAAATGACAAGGATTCACGGAATTTATATGTAACATTACATAGAAGGCCTTCTGATGCATAGTGCAATGTATTTTCCCTTGTGGGTTCCTTCCTCTGGCTTGGTGCCTGTTGCATTAAGCGTTGCTCGACTTGATTGATGTTGGTAAATATTTGGTGGGCTTTGATTTTGAAATAGACTTGGACTTGGAGATTTGGTGTGACCCAATATTTTTTAATAAGAAGAACATTAGAATATTAGCCCTGCACATGAATCGTATGAATCTGAGACCACAGGTAGCCATATCAATACCAAATTTTTAACCTAAGAATTTAAATTTTGACCAAATTAATCAAGAATTTGCATACACCTAAGAGTCCTCCAAGAAACAAATTAGCAAATTTAACAAAAAACAAAACAAAACCAAAAATTGTAGCATTTCTTGACAAGAATATGTTACAAGTTGCACACAAAAACATGTGAAAACATATTCATTTATATTTCATTTGATTATTTAAACTCAACCCTAAGATTTTGCACAAATTACTTGGTTCTTAGGTTGATTCATTTTTTTGTGTAATCTTCATGTATGTATATTGTTGTACAATTGTGTTCAATTAATGAAAATTCAGTGGGGAATTAATTTTCTAATACTCTTAATGAAAAATTGTAGTGTATGAATTTTTCTAGGTTCACTTCATCAGTTTCCATGCCATAAATTAGCCAATAACTATGTTAAGTTAGACTCATCATAGCATGTACTACCAAGAACTTGAATACTCATTTTTTTCTTATCGGTCCTTTTTTTATTATCTTATAAAATAAATATTTATTCATACCAAGTTTGGACTCTCTAAAGACAGTGACCTAGAAATTTGGTTGAGGACATTTTTTCCAACAAAATTTTGTCTTGAGTGCAATTTTTCTACCCCGTGGTGCTTGGGCATCACTACAACTCTACATACAATTCCATGGGATAATTTTTTGTCAATAGCATAGGTATCTTGTTGAATAACTATATCTAGTATTTTGGTTGAGGACCCATATTCACAAGGAGATGGTATGGAATCTAATCCCCTCATAGTATATGCATCCTACAATTCTACATGCAACCCCGTGGGTTGGATTTCTACCAATGGTGTGGGTAACTCGTCAAATTCCCTGGTCTAGAATTTTAATAAATGAATCATCCAAATGTAGTCATGCATTGTTGTAACCCCACATAAAACATTTTACATTGAATCTTTATTAAATGACATGGATACCTTACCAAATATTTTGACCTTTTAATTAAAGACCCATATCCACATGTAGATGGTCAATTCAGCATACTTATCAATATGTTGATAACAAATTTTATAAAATATGACAAATATACAAATTGATATTCCTCTCATCAAGAATATGGTTATCACTAGATATGTGTACAAGCACAAGAAAACCAACATAAAGACAATAGGTTACCGAAGAGTGTTTCGAATTCCAATCAAGGCCACCTATTGCTTACAATGGGTTGGCATAAATATGCCAAGTTTTAAATAAACTACTCGGAAATGGTCACTCTACAAAATATTGATAGCATTAGAAATATTATCACGTCTAAATGAGAAATTGTGGTGTGATAAAGAATTAGAGGGTAATACAAACTTAAGGTACCATTATAATCCTTATACCTTAAAACTGATAAGAAACCAATAATTACAGTCCTCTTTGAGGAGGAACCTCCTTTTAGAATGAACATAATGTACAATACAATATTTGATGATCCTAAGACTAGGTCTCCTTAGTTCATATATAAGAGATAAATGGTATAATTATAATAAAATCGGATCATGAAGGCTTCTAGCCTAGATAACTATATAACAATATAAATGTAATCATTCAATATCGAAGGCTTAATAAGGGGTTATGGGGTTAACATGGGGCATATATAGGGCTTAACATGTCCCTCCCCTTCAAAAAAGTGTTCTCCTCAACACTTGACTATCTATGGGTGTTTCTGCATACACAACTTATCTTCCTATGTTACTTCTGCCACTAGTAGGTTCTTCCTTTTGATGTGGTGCTCAATAATTGCTTGATTTTTCAATTTCTCAATCTTTTTTTCTAAAAACAAAAAAAAAAATTGGTTCCAGTATTATTTTCCCTTCTTCATTAATCTCTAGTAGAATAGTTTGGAATGGGATCTTGTCACCAATATTATTCTTACGCAAGAAACATGGAAAACTGGATGTGCATGTGAAGATGGAGGAAACTACAATTTGCAAGCCATACTTCAAATCTTATGCAACACCTTATAGGGGCAACAATGCCTCGAGGCTAATTTATTGTCCTTTGTTGCTTGAGGGACATTTGTTTATATGTTAATAGTCTCAATCCCCCACTTCAAATTCCCTTTCATTACAATTTTGATCTTCTTGTTGTTTTATCTTATTTTGTGCCATAACAAAGTTCAGTCCTTCAATAGTTTGAGAACTTATTGTTGGTGATGTATGTGTTCCTCTACTACTTGAGCCTTTATAGTCCCTTTGAAGGGTGATGTGATGGATGGAGGATGATATCCATAAAGTGCTATAAATGGTGACATTTTTTATGAAGTATGGAAGGATGTGTTGCACCACCATTCTGCCAAGGGAAACCATCTAACCCATTGCATATGTTTATCAAATTCAAAGCAATGTACATATCCTTCTAAAAAACCATTCACAATCTCATTTTCCCATCCAATTGAGGATAGTAGATGAGTTGTGAGTTAATTGAGTACCCAAAAAAGAAAATAATCCAATCCAAAAAAATTATGTGAAAATTGGATCTTTGTCACTTATAATAATCTTTGTTATTCCATGTAGCTTTTGGACTATTTCCATGAATGCTTATGGCACAATTCTTGCTTTCAAAGGATGAGGAAGAGAGCAGAAGTGGGCATATTTCGTCATTCGATCTACCACTACCATAATTACACTCTTTCCTTCAAATTTGGGCAAACCCATAATAAAATCCATTGAGACTAATTTCTAATGTTGTCTTAGTATGGATAATGGTTGAAAGAGCCCTTGGGTCTTAATAGTCTCTAATTTATTTTCTTGGTATACCACACATTCCGCCAAAATATTTTGCATGTCTACTTTAAGAACTTTGCAAAAAAGAAAAAAGAAAAAAATGTTGATCCTATAGTATGTCTTTAAAAATCCTAAATATCCTACTACGGGAGAAGTATGTAATTCCAAAAGGACCTTCTATTTGAGTTGAGAAATCTTAAAAAGGTATAAGAAATCTTGATACAATAAAAAATTATTTTTCCACGTAAATTTGTCTACTGCGTTGGGGTCCTCGTGTAGTCGTTCAATGATCGTGCATATCTTATCATGATGTTGCCATTCTATCCTTGCTTCTTCCACCTAGTCATATTGTGGAACGGAAATAGCACATAGTAAACAATTTGTGTCTTCCTCTTTCTCTAAGAGTAAATATTCCACAATATTGTATTTTCCCTTTTGTAAATAATTTCAAAGTCATAACCAAACATCTTTGTGACTCATTTTTGTTGCTCTTTAGTAGATAGTCTTTTCTCCAAGAAGTACTTAATACTATCATGATATGTTTCTACTTTGAATTATCTTCCCATTAAGTATGGAGACCATTTCTTAATGGCGTGTAGTATGGCCAACATTTTTTTTTCATAAATGGGTATGAGTAAGTTCTTTCCTTTAAGTTTGTTGCTTTCAAATGCAATGGACCTTCCTTCTTGCATCAAATTTACAACAATTCCATGGCCTAGGGCATCACTCTCCACAATGACTATTTTTGTGAAGTTAGTGTCACCAAGACGAGAGTCGTACACATAGCCTCCTTAAGTACTTCAAAAAAACTGGTTGTTTCTTTAGTCCAAGAAAATGCTTCCTTCTTCAATAATTTTGTTATAGTTCTTTCTATTTGACCATAATTCTTGAAAAACTTGTGATAGTATCTTGTCAATCCTAAGAATCTTTTGAATTTCTTAAGGTATTTGGGATTGGTCATTCCCTCATTTCTTTGATTTCGTTAGGATCCATCTTGAAACCATCATGTGATACAATATGACCCAAATATTCCACTTCTTGAACCCCAAAGGAACACTTGGAAGGATTTGAATATAGTTGTTGCAGTTCCAATATTTCAAGACACTATCAATATGGTGTACATGCCCTTCCCAAGATTTGTTGTAGATTAGTATGTCATCAAAAAAATTAACACAAATTTTCTAAGGGTGGGTTTGAAAATAGAATTCATCAAGCTTTAAAATGTTGAAGGTTCATTTTTAATTCCAAATGGCATAACCAAAAACTCATAATTACCTTCATATGTTCTAAAGGTTGTTTTAGAAATGTCATCTTGCCTCATTTTGATTGATGATATCCAGAACGAAGATCCAGCCTAGTAAAGAAAATTGCTCCTGGATCCAATTACCAAACAATTCATCAACGATAGGAATAGGAAACTTACCTTTGATTATCATTTTGTTGAGTTGTATGTAGTCTAGACACATTCCATAAACCATCATTATATAATCATCACCACTAGTGAAGAGAAATCACTCTGGCTAGGTTGAATGATGCCTTCCTTTAACATTTCTTGATGCATACACTCAATCACACTCTTTTATGCATGTGGATATTCATAAGTATGGTACACTTATAGGTTTCAAATGAATAGCATGGTAATGCAATTGGATACCTTAGGTATTTCTTCAAATACCTTAGCATGATTGTTGATACCATTTGGAGATCCATTGGAGCAGAGGATATAGATGTTTGAATATCTAATGATAAAATTTGTACAACTACACCATGATGTCTCCTTTTAGCAATTTTTTCATGCTATTAGATCCTATAACTTTATTGTGTTTCCCTTGGATACCTAAGCTCAATTTCCTTTTCCTTCTAAAAAAAATTATGAAAATATCTTGGAAATTAATAGCCATTGTTCCCATTGATTGTAACCACTGGTCCCCTAATGCAACATCAACACCACCCATTTGGATTTCAATCATGGGACTAACCAATAAATACTCTCCCATATTTAGCTTAATATTATGGCACTTCCCTAAACAACTTATGGTCCCTCCATCTGCAATCATCACTTGCAATTTTGGTGTTGGATATATAAAGAAATTAAGAAGTTTTTCCAATTTGTAACTGATGAAGTTATGACTACTACTTGAATCAATCAATATTCTTACCTTTTTATTTTTGATATATCCTTCTGTCCTATGGGTTTGTGGAGTACTAATGTTGCTCAATGCATGACAAGAGATTGTTGGAGTAGTCTCTTCTAGCTCTAGATCTTGTGAAGTTTCCACTTCTTAATCTTCTTCATCTTCACAATCTATGTAGAATAAGTTCTTCCCACTGCATTTATTCTCTTTACTATACTTGTTGTCATAGTTGAAACATGGCCCTTTTCTCTTCTTTCGCCTATTTGTTGAAGAGCCAACTTTGTCTATTTAGGAAAGAGAGCATGAATTTCTTTATAGCTATTAGTGACCATTTTCTAGTGGTCATATTTTTACTTTCAAATTTTATTTTCGAACTGAAAGCATGCTATATAAATTTAGGTTCAAAGAGGCACACCTCATGTTGGATATTTTTCTTTAAAGTTCCCATAAATAGGTCTAACAAGTTATCCTCTTAGATACTCTTCACTTTGAGACTCAGGAATTGTTGAATGTGCTTTGTAACTGGACCTTTTTGTCAAAGATTTATCAATTAACTAAAGAATGTGTTGTTCTTAATATCCTCACAATGTGCTATTGACTCCTTTGTAGAAATGTACCAAGATATAACAAAATATTTTTTTCTTTCACAAAACCATTGATACCATACACGTTGCTCTTGTTCTAAAAACATGGATGCAATATTTACCCTTTGTAAGGATGTCACTTGGTGTAGATAAAAGTATTGCTCCATCTAAAATATCCATGTTACAGGATCATTACCATCAAATTTCCTCATATCAGTCTTCAAAATGTAGTAGTTTCTTTGTGCCAAATTGAAACCCTCATGGCGTGGATCTTGGATTGAAAAATCATGATTATAGTTTTGTGATTCAAAACTTGTGATCTCTAATTGTGATAGCATACTCCTCATATGAGATTTATTCTCAACATGTTTCTCGTTGTGTTCATGATTTCTTGGATTTCAAAAACCCTTTTAGGAAGTCTCTCGAAGAGAAGATTTTCCATGAAGATCGTGGATTTTTATATTTCTTCCTTATTTTCATTCATCTTATTTTCTATTCCTTCTATCTTCTTTTGTATTCTTTATTTCCATTCATATTTTTTCTATTCCTTCCATATTCTTTTATATTATTTATTTCCATTCATCTTATTTTCCATTTCTCATTTAATTTTTTCTTGAGAACCTAGGAAATCCACCTTTTGCAACATACTACAAATAATTTCTTTAATTTTATTCTATAATCGAGATAAACCTAAATTATAAGGCTTCAATTTCTTCATGAGTCAAGGATGAGCCTTTAGTAGATTAAATTGATGTAGTAGCTTTCTTTGGAGGCATGTTGGAAAATAATAATACCACTCCTCTTTATTACCATTTTCAGTCACAGATAAAAAAAACTTCCAATTAACCATTAGGTCATCAGTAAGTCATGCACCTTAATTTGGAGAATATCAAAATGGTTGAAGCTTTATTGATATAGCTTTAAGATATGAGACCTTTTGGATTTGAAAATTTATTTTATAATATTTTGATATGTAATTTTTGCAATTCCAAAGGCGTGAACTCAATTCAATGTGCCCACTGAAATTTATGGTCCAAGTTTCACGATCTCATCTTAGTTTTGTCCAAGTTTCACAAATTGAAACCTCACAAAAAAATAGCGAAAATGGTGAACTAACCTATTTGAGACTAATTTCAGAAGCATACAGAAACCCTAACTTCCTTGGAATATATTTATGAAAATATAGTGAACCAAGGTCTACAATTTGAACCCGATATTACCTAAGATGTATTCTCACAATTATCCAAGTTTCACCATCTAAAACCTCTCTGAAAAATAGTTATATATAAAATGTCATATTGACATGTTTGAAGCAGCAAAACTCTAAGATCATGAGCTCTGATACAAAATGTTATGATCCTTGTGCCTTAAAAATGATAATAAACCAATATTACAGTCCTCATTGAGGGAGAAACCTCCTTCTACAATCAATACAATGTAGAAGAAAATGTTTGATGATCATAATACTAGGTTTCCCTAGTATATATATATAAGAGACAAATGGTACAATTATAATAAATGCAATCATGGGGGGTTCTAGCCTACATAACAATATAACAATAGAAAACTAATCACTCAATATCTAGGGCTTAATAAGGGGTTTTTCGATTAAAATGGGGCTTATATAGGGCTTAAAAATTACATGGAGAGGTATTAACTCTAATATATAATATCAAAGTATATATCTATTATAACTCGTGTAATGAACAGGCGCAACAAGTGTAGAGGGTATGCTCTATAATCCCAAAGAAACAATAGTAGCCACATTCACCTAAGGTATTGGCACAACTTCAAACAACCTAGCAAAATCTTAAGCACTTTGAAACTAAACCAATTAGCCAAGGAAGCAAGTGTGGGTCATTAATTATGTTGAGAGACACTTTAAATACTATCAAAATTACAATTAGCAAATCCAGCCAATTGAATTCTAAGCTATCTTTGGTCTTAGTCAAGACAAGAGAAGAAGCTAAAATTGTGTACAAAGTACACCTACCATGTGGAAAACAGGGAATCCAACCAAGAAATCAATTACTAGGCCAAAAGGGCCTCCTCCTTAACCTTAGGTCAATACATACAAAATGGAGAGGCATCCATCTATATTATTCCATAATATTTGAATTATAAGCCACTCAACATTTATTAATCACATATCTCAACGTTAAATATTACTCAATACTCGATTGGGAATTAGAGCTCAAATGAAAAAGCTCATCCCTTCCCACATCTACTTCTCTATTGATTCTCCATACTAAATGCTTGTGTGGTAATACATTGACACTATGGGTTTATGCAATTAGCTGCAATGTGAATTAGTTGTTGTGGTTGTTTCTATCTATGATTAGGTTTTCAGGGCACGAGACTCAAGTAAGAAGTGTGGAAATTTGAATGTTTTATGCTGGGGGGGTAAATGCAAAGATACTTGGAAAGAGGGTGGCTTAGGGCATAGTGCCTAGCTTTGGTTTATTTGCACTTGAATTATTGGGATTCAATTTATGCCTCTATTTTTCATTCATCTTTTAATTTTCCCAAGGTACTAATAGTTGACAATAGTACCATCAACTAGGTACTTCCACAATTCTAACTGCCTAGACATGTTGAAGTCATCCAAAGGACCCTTACCCCTAGAAAATTACTTTAATTAAAGCAATTATTAGAGGAATTGATTTTTATAAGGAAAAATGAGTTAATCTAATGAAATGAAAAAATCATTTGCATTAATGAATTAGATAGAGTTCAACTATTGAGCTCAAGTGAAGTTGAGATCTAATCTCAACCATTAACCACTTCGAAGATTAGGGTTATGGATTAGTCAATAACTCAAACTTATAATAGGCTAGGTTAAGGGAAAAACATGCATTAGTGATCACAATACATAGTGAGACAACAAGATCTTAATGATTAGGTGGAGAAGAATATTCATGCAAGTGTGTAGCTTTTAGAGAAATATAATAAGGGGTTAGAAAGGAGGTAGAAGGATTCAACCATATGCAAGATCAAATGACATGTTTTGAGATTTTTTTTTAACTAAAACGGTTATGGATTTTATTTATATGCTCAAAGGAGAATGGGTCTTTGCCGTAGTGACCCCGCTTACATGGTTGTTATCCTTCTTATGCTGCCTTTGGAATGTGACCGTTTCACGGATTTTGGAAGAAGCTTTCCCCATTTACAATTAAGATCCCTTTCATGAGAGTGCATCCTTTGTTCACCATCCGATCTGCTTCATTGTTGGAGTTTCTGAGGATGTGATAAAACTTGTACGAATCAAAGCCTAGTAAGACTCTCTTCAATCTGTCCATGATTTTGTTGAGTCCAGCATTGTTGAAAAGATCCTCCTTGATTAGTTTTTTGATTAAAATTTATGAGTCTCTGAAGACTTGGATATCTTTAGCACCTTTCTCTCTGGCAATAAGGCAAGCTTTGAGCAGCCCAAGGATCTCTGCTTGATTTTTTGTTTTCAAACCAAGGCCCCAGGCAAAAGAATCTCTAAAAGGCCCATCCGAGGAGTAGATGATCCCACCAGCACCTGCGACTCCGGGGTTCCCTTTGGACGCCCCATCAAAGAATATGGTAGTTAGATTTTGGGCCCTCCACCAGCTTTGAAATATGTCATCTGGCTCTCTTTTTCGTCAGTCCGGATTTGCTTTCAGGGGTGTAAGGAGGTACTTTCGGGGATGTGGCTCTAGAGACAGCCACCTCTTTTCTTCAGGCGTGAGCAAAGGGTCATCTTTGTAATATTGTTGTTGAGCTGCTTCCAAGAGAAGAGCCTTAGCTTTTACTGCTACTTGAGTCGAAGAGTGTTTCATATCATTGAAAATTTGCTGATTTCGAGCCAACCACAGCTGCTAGCAAACAAATTTGGGAAGCGCTATCCGTACTTTGCGCCAGAAGGACTTGGGAGGGATACTTCGGGAGTAGTAGGTACTCCATGAAGCAAAAAGTTCCGGGAAAAAGGTTTGTTGAGGGAGAGAGATCTGAAAGTCTTGAAGTAGAAGCCCCCACACCTCCTTGGCAAAGAGGTAGTCCAAAAAAAGGTGTTGGGCAGTTTCTAGATTACATCTCCAAAGCACGCATTTATGAGGCCCTTCGATCTTCCTTTTTACCAGATTGTCTCTTGTTAAAAGTTTATTGTGTGCCAAAGTCCAGAGAAAAAAACAATAAATAAATAATAAAAATAAATAATAATAAAAATTAAAATTATAAAAAAAAAAAAAAAAAAATTAAAAAATTAAAAATAAAAAATTTAAAAAATAAAAATAAAATTAAAAATAAAAAATAAATAAATAAAAAAAAATAAATAAATAAATAAATTTACTTTTGGGAGGGCTAACGGCTCCTAGACCTGTTTCCAGAAGGTGGGAGACTGATTGCTATTCTTAGATCCCTGAAGAGCCCTATATCCCTCTGCTGATGTATAAACTCCAATCTGGCCCCATCCCCAACTGTCCTTCATGAATCTGTTGACAGGAGCAGTGTCTTCAAGCAGGTCCTCCAGCAAGATATATTGATCTCTTAGACACGCAGGGACTCCATGGAAATCCAATCTTGCCCAATCACCACGATTGTCCCAAATTGACGGATCGTAAATGTTGTTTACTCTCGCTCTTTCTAGCTAGTTTCTGAGTTTAGCGATTTCTTCGTTTTCTACCAGAGGATCACGTCCCATTATTCGATCTTTCCACAGGTGAGTGCGCTTACCGTTACCAGGGATTTTGTACTTGAGTTTTTTGAAAAAATCGTTGCTTTTGCAGTAGAGCCTCCATACCTACGTACAAGATGCTGAGCTATCCAATTGCGTTTTCCTAAGAGCGTCATTGTCTACATATTTTGACTGTAAAATGACGCTGACGGGAAGAGAGGGATCGTGGATCATTTTCCACAAGAGCTTACCGTCCATCATTGTGTTGACAAGGGAGGGATCCCGAATTTGCAGTCCGCCCTCAGCAATCGGCCTCTTAACCGTGTCCCAGTTGACTAAGTGCATTTTTTTATCATTGCCTTTCCCTCCTTGCCATAAGAAATCCATGAGGAGGGTAGCGATCTGTTACGTTACATGTTTGGGGGCCAGGAGAAACGTTGCCTGATAAATAGGAAGAGCTGACAGCTGAGATTTGATTAGAACAGTTTTGCCGCCTTTTTTTAACCAGTATCCTCCCCAAACATGATTTTAGATTTGATTTTTCTTATGATATGAGTCCAGAGGGACCTCTTGTTCACCCCTAAGGAAATGGGAAAACCAATATACCTGAAACTGTCCCATTGAGCATGTCCTTTGAACCCGAGAATCTTAGAGATATGAGTGATCTCTTGCTACTCAGTATTCCAACTGAAGATTTCACTTTTACTCTCATTAACAAGAGCACCAGACACCCTGCAGTAACTTCTCAGCACAGAGTCGAAGGCTTTCGTAATTCTGGAGGAAACACCTCCAAGGAGAAGTGAATCATCCACGAAGAGGGCGTGATTCAGGGGAGCTGATACATTAGAGGGTTTGAGGCCCGGGAGGGAGCCAGCGGTTCTTTTAGCTACTATTTTTCTACTGAGGGAGTCCGCCATGAGGATGTACAGGAAGGGAGAGAGAGCGCATCCCTGCCTGATACCTCTCCGAGCTTGGAAGAAATTGGTTGGACGACCATTGATAAGGGGAGAAATCCATGGGGATTCAATACATGGTTTTATGAGATGGATAAAGTGTTGAGAGAAGCCAAAGGAGAGTAGAACTTTGCAAAGGAACAAACGGTTAACTCTATCGAATGCCTTCGCCATATCAAGTTTAATCAACATACCTTTCTCCCCTCGTTGTTTGCTTGAATGAATGGCCTCCTGTACTTGAATGACGTTATCCATAATGTACCTGCCTTCCACGAATCCGCCTTGAGTACTAGAGATCAATTTTTTGAGTAGGGGCTTGATTCGATTTGCTAGGAGTTTGGCTATAATTTTGTAAGATGCGTTACACAGTGAGATAGGCCTGAATCTTGCAAAAGTGTCAAGGTTGGTTTCCTTGGGGATTAAAGCTAGATAGGTGGAATTGGTTCCTCCTCCTATCTTAGCTTTTCTCATAAAGCCTTTTATCATTTTGAGGAGATCAGTTTTGATAACTTCCCAGCAGGATTGATAAAAATGGATTGTAAATCTGTCAGGCCCTGGGACCTTATCAGCTTCCATTGACCAGATTACTTTGATAATTTCCTCCTCATAAATGGGACTGCAAATGGTTGTATTTTCATCAGGGTTAACAAGGAGAGGGATGTTGGAGAGGAAGTCAGAGACTTCCTCTTCATTGTCTTGGTTTCCATCATTGTATAAATTCTTGTAATGAGCTTCAGCAGCGCCTTTCACCTGGTTGAATCCTTTGCATACTTGGCCCTCCGAAGTTTTGATTTCGGCTATATGGTTCCGAGACATTCTAGCTCTGTATTGTCTGTGGAAAAAAGTGGTGTTTCGGTTCCCTGCCTTTAACCATAGACTTCTAGACTTTAGTCTCCAGTATTCTTCTTCAGCTCACAAGGATTGGTAAGTGGATCGTTGAGTTTTTACTTCCTTGTCCAAGAGTTATGTTGTAATGTCTTTATTTTCAATTTCTTTTTGGATGGAGTGCAACCTCTAAACTTCCTCTTTTCTTTGATTGGTTCGAGTGGGATCTGGCTTTTTTATCCAATCCTTCAACGCGTGTTTTGTGGCCTTCAACTTTTGTTCCCAGATGTAGCTAGAGGAGCCTGAGAAGGATTTAGCCCAGGCAGCTTTCATAGTCTCCATGAAGCCCACTTTCTCAATTCATAGAGGGCTGAAGCGAAAGGGAATGGGGCCCACATCTTCTTTATCTTCCAGTAGGAGTTGTATTGGCTTGTGAGCTGAAGTCAGTTTGGGCAGAATTTTTGTGGTGATGATCTTTTTATTCATCAGAAGGGCGCTTTGAACTAGAAACCTGTCCAGACGGGCAGAGATATGATCTGACCCAACATGATTATTTGACCATGTGAAAAGCCCATGGACTGGAGGGAAGTCTAAGAGATCCCAATTCTGGACGAGCTCCTCCACAGAGGCCAGCATTGAGTCTCTGGTGCAGGAGCCGCCCCTCTTCTCTTTTGGTTTCAGAACTATATTATTTGGGGAATGCTGCTCTAGATAAAATGAAAGCGAGTTCCAACATTCTCTTTTTTCATAATAATTTACAGGGACATACAAATTGAAGAGGGAGACAGTCAACTTACTAACTTTATGCGTCAGTTCTGTGAAGATTCAGTGTTGAGATTCTTGAAAATTATTGAGCTTGAAGGTGCAATCTAACCAAAGAGTAGCCAGTCCTCAGGAAGTGCCCCTGGCACTGACTACCTTACCTATATTTTTATTCCACTTTGACTTGCTAATATATAGAAGGGATTTCCCTTCAATCTTGGTCTCTTGGAGCATGAGGATGTCTGAGGGTTCTGCTTTAAGAATGTCCTTGATTGCTTCTAGTTTGGAGGGGTTCCCCAATCCTCTGCGGTTCCAAGAGACAAACTTCATTATTTATTTAGTGGAGGGATGGGACCTCCCTTGGAAGGTCTCGGTCTGGTATTTCGCACATTGTTCATTTCTATTGTGGCTTGACTCCCTTGAGTTTTAAGTCTTTCGGCCTCTTCTTCTCTCATTTCTTTACGGGATTTCCTTCCAACTCTTTTAGAGGAACGCTCATAGGTTTCATCCTCCGATGATCTTGAGCTTTCTATTGCTTTTTTCCTTGTGACTTCTGCATATGAGGGGTTGGGTGGATTTCCTTGTGTGACTTCGATCTGCTTTTGTTTCTATCCTTCTTTGCTTGGGGGGTGCTTTCTACATGCACCAGGTTTTCCTGCTCAAAGGCTGTTGGGTTGATCTGAGTACTTGTTGTCCCTTGTATGATTGCTTCGTCTTCTTGATTGGGCTTAGAAATGCTTGGAATCCCTGTCTGTTATAGACATTTTTGGGCACTTCAACCCCAATCATAAATGTCCATAAACTGAGGGCTCCTAAGTCCCTAAAAGTGTTGCTTCACTGCCTAAAGGAACAAGGTCAGCTGATTACATC
>APFE031149416.1:0-20490 GCA_000404065.3 Pinus taeda
ATGATTGAGGTCCTTGAGGTCTTCTTTGATTGATGAAACAAAGTTGTTGTGAAACCCCTTCTGCTCCTTGGTATACAACTTTTAGTTCTAGCAAAGAAGGGCACTTGTATGCTGTATGATTTTATTCACAGACTATGCAGACCTTTATGAAATTCAATGGGCACTCATTCCTAGGACGTCTTTTGGTGAATCTAGGGTAGAAATAACTAGTGTATTTTTTGCTTCCTCCTGCTTTCTTTTGATTTGCATGGTATCCATTTGCAGTGTAAATGTACATGGAATTTCACTCTTGAAATCCTCCAACATGTTACCTATATCATTCTTAATGGATGTTGTGGAGGGAGAGGGACTCACCAAGCACTAGTCTTACCCTTCTTCCTGGAAGCCCTAGAGTGATTCTTTAACATAGTTTTAATGTCACCATAGGATAACTGATAGATATCTCCTCTAGATAGCATGTTGAGGGTTTCCAACATATCTTCCCTGATCCCTCAGCGAAGAACTAGTTTGAGTGATTCAAGATCAAGGGTGCATCTGGCCCTCCTATAACCGAATTGAAATATCTCCTCATAGTCTTCTAGGGATTCATCAAGTCCAAGAGTCATCCTAAAGATTTATTCCTTGGTTTCCTTAGACCTACAACAGTCCTTGTACTTGTTATTGAAGGCTTGTTGCATTTGGGCCCATGTAGTGATGCTACTCCCAGGCATACCTATAAACCAACACAAGGTTGCATCTTTGAGGGTAGAGGGGAATAATTTCAGCTTCTTCTCATCAGAGACACAGTCATAGGTCCTACAGACAACAAAAAATTCAAACATGAAGGTATCAGGATCCTTAGAGGTTAAGCCATGGAAGTGTAGAAGGGCAGTAGGGATTATGTTCTTCATTCTAGCCTCTCCATTGGTCTCTCTAATAGGGAAAACCTAATTGCCCCTACTTTCATCCATATTTTGGATAGGTGAAGTGGGTTCTTCTTCTTCCCCAATAGGTTCTTCAAAAATTTATCTAATTGCCTTCGCTTTCTCGCTTTTCGCATTTATGCACAAGGATTCAATTCCAAATAAGGCATTGTTGCCTCTACTTTCTCGCATTTTCCTATGCTTATTCTACAGGTGATGCAACCTTATGTACTTGCCATTGCAGCCATATCTGCTTCACTTTCCATGACTCTTTTCATAAAATTAAATGACATGGTCAAATGCTTTCACTATTACTAAAGTTTATATGATAGCAAAAATGACATGGTCAAATGATTTTACTCTTGAAGTTAAATATGATAGCGAAAATGAGATATATGATTAGACTGTGGGTTGTTGTTTTCTCAGGTTTTGTGAATGTGTGGTTAAATTAATTTTAATTTTAATATGTTTCTTGAAGTATTTGACATTAGTACTGATGAAATTGCTTGACAAAGTGCCCTTTGATGTTCTGTTTTTTTTTTAAGATTCGATTAAATTAATTTTAATTTTGATAGACTTATAAAATTATTTTCCATGGTACCTGTAAAATGTTCGAAGAGAATTCCTTTTTCGTGGCCTTCGTAGCATATTTATGTTGAAATATTTGATGAAATCATTCTGTAGGGTATGTTAAGACGTTTGTAGCATATTTTTGTGCAAGGATTCAATTCCAGATAAGGAATTCTTGTCTCTACCTTCTGTGGCTTTCTCCTTTGCTTTTTCAACGAAAAGTAGGATCAGGCAGCTAGAAAGGGTTTACTTGCAGGGATCAATTTGCATGTGTAATTTCCTTGCCAAATTTGGCATGCATGGTTATCTATGTGTGTTTTTGGCTATATTTTTTTCATTTCCATGGATTTTTCCATGTGTGACGGTGCTCTTTGGCCTTTACTTAACATTTCTAGTTAGCATAGAGGTGATGGGTTCTCATGTTTTGGTGGAGCTCGGTTGTTGGATGGGTTCGAAGTTGAGTGAGGCGGATCTCGGAAAGGGAAAATGCATGGCATAGTGATCCCTGATCTGGACTATGGATTGCGGTAAATCCACTGTCTTAGTAACCCCTGAACCGGACTGTGGGTTACCATAAATCTAGGTATTGTGTACCTCGTTGGGCCTAGGAATCCTCAACTGGTGAATGGCAGGATATATAATAAATTCTAGAGGTGGGGTCCCTTGATCAGGCCTAGGAATAGTTTTTTGTGAATGGTGAGATATGTGGTAAAGCCTCGAGGGTGTTATGTCGATCATGGCTTAGTGACCCTTGAATTAGACTATTTGTTGTCGTAAAGCCTAGGGACTAGGAGTAGTATAATTCCTCATGATATGGGTGGATAAATCTAGTGGCATCCATGCTCATTTGTTTCTTCTTTCGGTTATGAGTCCCGCATTCATGCTTGGAATATCGCATGAGAGTGGTTGGCTAAAGAGAGAATCGTCTCATCAAATCTATGGTCGGGTGGAGCAGTGTAGTCACATACTGGGTAGGTTTTTGCATTCATAAATAAGAGTTTCTTTCCTTGGTATTTTAGGTGTAAATGTACTGGTTCATTTGTGGCATATATGGATATTGTATGCTCATTATTTCTATTGGTTATATGCTGGTTATGAATATGTTTTATGATAGTGACAATGTATGGTTGTCATCGCGTTTTGATTTGTAAATGAATGAGTAATGAATATATGTCCTAATAGATATGTGATAAAGCACCGATGCTTCTAGATATTGAATTATTATATTAATATTGTCCTTATTGGTTTCTAGACCCTTTTGTTGTAATTGTACCCATTGTCACCTATATATACTAAGGATACCTAGATTTAGAGGCCACATCAACTTGTACACGTGTTATATTGTGAAAGGAGGTTTCCCTTTTAAAGAGGGTTCAAAATCATTATTCTCTTTCATTCTCAACTCATCGAGTTACTTATTTTTCTCTTTTCTTGCTACTAGGGTGTTTCGATGCATAACATTCATTCATCAAACTTTTAAATATTTCTACACCATTGGTCAACACAAAATGTAGCACCACAAATTCATAGTATCCAACCAAGTTTTAAATGTTTCTTTTGCAATATCTTCTTCCTTATTTTTCAAGCTAGATATCAAAGACCATTATATATCAATTTTAGAAAATACCATGACTTATTTCATTCAATCAAAATATCATGAATTTGACGTAAGGCATATTGATTTTTAATTCAACTTGCATTTACATACTTGTATTCAATGTAATGCGTCCAAGACACATATTTCATTCATAAAAAAATCACCAGTTCTCCCCAAGTTTATATACTAGGTTAAGTCAACCTTTCAATATATTTTGAAGTTGCATGTGTAAATCCTGCAATTCTATTATAATCATACAATATAGAGGCTTCGAAATAGGCTATATTTGTGCTTTAAGTTCAATAGTAAATTATATCTCACATTTTAATGGTAGTCTAGGAAACTCTTCTAGAAATGCATCAAGAAATTCTAACAATATTTGATGATGTTATATATATTTTAAATATTTTTCTAGTTCATAGCAACTACCACATACATAAAACACCCTTGTTCAAGACCCATTTTCAATTGTAAGGCTGAAAAGAATCTTAGAGCTGCTTATCTCTTGGTTCCTACCAAGATTCTCCTTTCCCCTAAATCATCTACAAATTAAAGTAACTTACCTTTCATATATAGAATTATTTCATGAGCTCCCAACCAATCCGTACCACAAAATATAACATAGGATCCCAAGGTGGTAACATATGATAATATCTAAGTACTGCATGCTCTCAAATCAAGTTCGTAATATTTTAACAAGTGTTCTACCTATTTTTAATAATTAAATTCATCTCAACCAATTTATAATGTATTTTATTGCATTCCATTAAACCACATCTAAATAACGAATTTGGAGAAATAAAAGTTTTATTGTCTTTTCGATCAATTAATAAAGAAAATTTAATTCCATTTATTTTACCTACAATCTACAAGATTGTATATTGATGTTCTACTTGATAATTATTCACCATAACATGAATCCTATGTGTCTTATGTTACGTTAATATTGACTCACAAAGTAGTTAAGATAACCTTGTTTTGGTCATTGATGGATTTATCATTGGTGTTTTATGAGCCCATGCCATGGGTGACCCATGGTATTTAATGTAATGAATCCTAATTAAAGGATTGAAGAACTACATAAAATGCCTCAAGTGGCCTAGTGTTTCGTCAACTCAATGGATAAGGTCGATACATACATACATACATACATACATACATACATACATATATATATATATCTGTGTGTGTGTGTGTGTTTAGTTCTAATTTTCCCACTAAAGGGTTTCCGGGGTGAATATCGATTCTTTTCTACATGTGTACCATGAGTTTATTTCATTTCTCTAGTTAAACTCCATTTTTAACACGTGATATCATAGCACAATTAGAGAAATAATATAAACACAAATGATTATACACATGGAAAACATGTACATAAGAGTCAATATTTACGTTGGACACACTTTACCAAGAAAGCCAAGACTCGAGATATATATCTTTGTTACCATAATCCAAGCTAGCCAAGCTCCAAGCCACTCGAGGTATTTTACAATGGATTCCTTCAAGCCTTAAAATAAGCTTAACCGCATCAAATGTCATGGGAAAATACCATGGGTTTCCCAATACCATGATCTATAAACCACCAAAAAACAATCATGTTAATGACGAAATCAAATATATTGCATATCCTAAGAATAAGTTGTGGACCTATGGAATACTAATGTAAGTCGAATGAGTGATCAATTATATAATAATGCTGAAGGATGCCGAAATGTATCCTTAGTTGGATCATTGATGAGATCAAGTGAAAATACCAAAAACTCTTGTGTATGAGTTTTATATCGTTTGCATATCAATGATGCATAGCAGTTGGAGGAACTAGAGAACATAATGGGGGTAATATGAGAACAAATAGGGACACTTTATGTGAGGTGATTTCAATGTGTAGGGAATTTAGCCAAGTGGATGAATGCAAATTAACGTCAGGGTGGTTTAGCTCATCATGAATATGTAGAAGATTAGTTATGTCCCTTGAGGTCAACAATTATTGTAGTTTCCTCAGAGTTATTAATTTGATAAGATCTAAGGTCTTAAACCACCCATAGGTGGAGGCATGAAAATATCGTCACTATAGGAGGTGGAATGCTTTAGTAGCATCCATGAATGAAGTTATGTTAAACCTTGAGAATAAATATCCAATTTAATAGGATCTCCCAAGAACCTTTGATTTCATAGTAGCATGAGTGGCTTTAATGGATTCCACTCAACCATTAAAGAAAGAACAAGAAATGAGAGTTATGGGAAAGGATAATTTACATTGACACACTAGGGGAGAACTCACTATCAAAGAAATTACACCCACAAGTCTCCTAAATCAAATGATCATATATTTTAGCACCAGGATGGAAAAAATTCATTAGGAATGATCGGTTACAAATTAATGGAGTTGGAGCTATTACAATTAGACAAAGGAATGTTTAGATATCACACACTAGCACTTACTTCAGCATGGCATCAAAGATTCAAACCATACAATTCAAGGTTGTCATTGTGATCATAACAAACATCTTTTCCTCCTACAAAAAAATCATCCCTTAGTGTTAAACCTAATGAACCGATTTCTTACATGAAGTGATGGTTCATGGTTATGTGAACCATGGTAAATGAAACCTAGAAAAACATCACAAGGATTGACATGGAAGATAGTAGAAACACATGGATGTAGACTCGAATATAAAGAAATACTCAAATAAGGAGTGTTTGCTTCAACTTGTTGTAATTGGAGCAGAGAGTGATGTTGGTAAATAATATGGTAGATGTTTCTTGTGGCTCGTGGGTTCTCCCATAAAGAGGGAGTAGACTATGAGGAGACTTTTTCCCCTGTAGCCAAATATTCCTTTATTGAAGAAGTTCTTTCAATAGCTTTTGAGACAAGGTGGAACATCCACCAGATGGATGTGAAGATCACCTTCCTCAATGTCATCATTGAGGAAGAAGGCTATATCAAGCAACCATATGGGTTTGAAGTCCATGATAGGGAGACTTATGTATGTAGCTTTAATAAATCGCTATATGCACTCAAAAAGGTACCCAAGGCATGATATTCAAGGAGCGATAGCAATATGCAAAACATAGGCTTCACCAAGAGTAAGGTGGATCCCAACCTATACTTCTTGTTGATTGGTTCTAAGCCCCACATTTTAGTGTTGCATGTGGATGATCTAATTCGAATAGGTGTAGAGAGATTGATTGCATGTTGTATTTCAGATATAGCATTAGAATTTGAGATGAGGGATATCAGGTCGATGCACCACTTTCTCAGAATTTGTAGCAAACAGGTGAGATCCTCCTTAGGCAGGGGATGTACAAACTAAAGAATCATCTCGAGTGTTAAATTTGCACCCATCTTCGCTCCTATTGCCTTCACATTGTTAGCTTAAAATTAAAAGTTGTATGAACGTTTAATGGATCCAAATTAAAAGAAAATTAAAACCTCCATTACCCTTTAATGGAGCAAAATTAAAAGAAAAGCTTTGGATCCTCCATTACATTGCCGTTTGAATGCTTTTCATACCAATATAAATAGTGGCCGCACCTTTTACCATTGTTCTCGATGTAGTGAATGTTTGAGCCCTTGTTTCTTTTTGGAATATTTATGGTCTTGTGTTTGTTTCAAGCATCAGGGGATCGGCAAATTCTTGCTCACCTGTTGTTCTTGTTTTCTCTGGTTTATTGCTCTGCCATTCTGGCTTTATTATTTTCATTTTCTCTGGGTTTATTGCTGGGCGATTTGATTCAGTTATCGTGTATATATTTTTATTTGACTTGGCCAGCTTTTGTCTTTTTTATTTTGTTTGCAGTGTTCTCTATTGGCATGTTAAATATGTTTATGGAACTAGGGCTAAACACCATAAGTAAGAATATTATAATTCTTATTTTCACTGGTTAATCAGCGGAATGATTTAGAGATGATACGAAAGAAGTAGTACAGTTTGCGAAAGCAATAGCAATGTTTGTGCCCTGCATTGACCCGACAATTAAAAAAGCTCAGTTGGGGAATTTCAGGTATTTTCAATTGCAGTTGAGATTATTTTCGGTTGTTTCAAATTCTGTGTTAAAATTAGACGCTCTTGAAATTTCTTAGATTATCCGTTCTTAATTTGCTAGGTGGTGTGAATATGTGGTTAAACTAATTTTAATTTTAGTTCTAATATATTTCTTGAATTATTTGACATTATTCCTCATGAAATCGATGCTTTCTAATCTTCTGTTAAGATTCGTTTAAATTAATTGAAATTTTGATAGACTTATGATATTATTGGCCATGGTACCTGTACAATGTTAGAAATAGAATTCAGTTTTCATTTCCTCTCTATAGCAGATTTATGGTGGAATATTTGATGAAATTATTCTGCAGAATATGTTAAGACGTTTGTCGCATATTTTTGTGCAAGGATTCAATTTTGGATAAAGGATTTTTGTCTCTGCATTTGATGGCTTTCTCCTCTGCTTCCTACATGATGGATGCCTCGACTTATGCTGTTGGCTCCACATAAACTAAGTAGAAGCTCCGACAGCCTATTCTGGTAAAAAAGACGAGTCGATAGATCCCATTAAATTAAATTATTTTAATAATTTAAATGACATCAAAGAATTTTTGACAGAGTACCCGTTATTAGGAGGCATTTGCAGTAGATTTATGTGAATGCATTGATGGAATTATTCTAGAGTACTCTTTATTAGGCATTTGCAGTAGATTTATGTGAATGTATTGATGAAATTATTCTACACAATACTTGTTTCAATGAGTTGTGTCTAGGGATTCAATTCTGTATAAAGAATTGTTGCCTCTACCTTGTACGGCTTACTCTAGTACTTCCTCTACGGCCAATGCCTCTGCTGCTTACTCTGGTGCCTCCTCTAAGGCCAATTCTCAACTGTAGCTCCCGCTGCCTATGCCTATCCAGCTCTATCTGCGTTCATGTATTCCACGGACCATAACTGACTGCTGCCAACGATTATGATAGCAGAAAAGTGAATGAGAGATGATGAAATTAATACCTCTAACAATTAGATGGATTGTGTTCTTAATTTAGAGAATATATATGTGAGAGAATTATGTTCTTAATTTAGATAATATATATGTGAGAGAATTAATATTTGGTGGTATAATGTACAAAAGTAATCGCCAAAAGTTTGCGAATATCTTCCCAGAAAATTTGATTGCTTTGCTTCAACTACTTACAAATATCATACCTTGTAGACTGAGCTTTCTCCACCACGAAGCATCCATTTTAAGTTGAGGAATTTAAGGTTTATGGGACTTGAAAGTGTCCAATTCCTGGCAGTTTCATTCTTGCTAATGTTTATGGAAAGGCAATATTTTGTGAAATATCAATAGTTTGGAACCAAGGGTAAACACAAACACATTCAACCATCCGATGCCTTCTTCAATGTGAGATCTCTTAAAACACCCACCGATTCTTTCGAAAGCTAAAGCTAGCTATTGGAACCAAGGGTAAACACATTCAACCATCCGATGCCTTCTTCAATGTGAGATCTCTTAAAACACCCACCTATTCTTTCGAAAGCTAAAGCTAGCTATTGGACAACCAACCATTGTCAAAGCTGTGTGATGTTTTCGCTGGAATTAGGGATCAAACACAACACTCTAGCTAAGAATTGCAATGTCTGAGTTTTCATTAAATAAATTTCTCACCAGCAATATCGCACTGATGTTGTACAGGTGTTGTGGAAGGGAGATTCAGGTGTGAGTGGGTTTGCGAATTAAAATTTCAGATATTTTCGATTACCATAACACGCTATCATGGTTTTGGGGGAAAAGGTTAATTAAACTGCTATCATGGGGAAATAAATTAATTAAACTGCTATCATGGTTTTGGGGAAATAAATTAATTAAACTGCTATCATGGTTTTGGGGAAAAAATCAATTAAACTCGCGGTTACTGATAATTGAGATGGGATGAGAGCGCATTGGTTTTTGGGCGTTGTTCTTTGATAAAATTGGGAGTTATTAATTTTTTTTAATGCATTGGTTTTCAATTTTTCGAAGTTGTGTGAGTATTCAATTAAATTAATTCAAAATTTAATGTATTAATGAAATTATTTGAGTACTCGTTTTTTATTTTTATTTTCAAAGTTAATTTAATTGTTGGAGTGCTATTTTTAAGTTTTTCGAATTTTTGTATAAATCGATCAACTTAATTTAGATTTTAAAATACTTGTATAAATCGTATCACATGACATGGTTTGAAAGTGTAATCATTTTTAATGTCCATCGTAACAAATTTGTGTTGATATGTATTACATAATACAATTTTTAAAACCTTTGTATTGTATTTATGCACAATGATTCAATTCCAAATAAGGCATTGTTGCCTCTGCTTTCTCGCTTTTCGCATTTATGCACAAGGATTCAATTCCAAATAAGTCATTGTTGCCTCTGCTTTCTCGCATTTTCGTGTATTCTACAGGTGATGCAGCCTTATGTACTTGCCATTGCAGCCATATCTTCTTCACTTTCCATGACTCTTTTCATAAAATTAAATGACATGGTCAAATGCTTTCACTATTATTGAAGCTTATATGATAGCGAAAATGACATGGTCAAATGATTTTACTCTTGAAGTTAAATATGATAGCGAAAATGAGATATATGATTAGACTGTGGGTTGTTGTTTTCTCAGGTTTTGTGAATGTGTGGTTAAATTAATTTTAATTTTAGTATGTTTCTTGAATTATTTGACATTAGTACTGATGAAATTGCTTGACAGAGTGCCTTTTGATGTTTTGGATTTTTTTTTTAAAGATTCGATAAAATTAATTTTAATTTTGATAGACTTATAAAATTGTTTGCCATGGTATCTGTAAAATGTTCGAACATAATTCCTTTTTCGTGGCCTTCGTAGCATATTTATGTTGAAATATTTGATGAAATCATTCTGTAGGGTAGGTTAAGACGTTTGTAGCATATTTTTGTGCAAGGATTCAATTCCAGACCAAGAATTCTTGTCTCTACCTTCTGTGGCTTTCTCCTCTGCTTTTGCAACCACCGGTGCCTTTACTTATGTTGTTGGCTCACGATAAACTAAGCTCCAACCGCTTGTGCTCCTAAGAAAAACTAAGTCCGTAGTTTTTGTGAAGATTAGATTAAATTAATTTAAGTTTTCATATACTTACGAAATTATTTGGCATGGTGTTTGTGAAAATGTTTTACAGAGTACTCATTTTTTAGGCATTTGCCGTAGATTTATGTTAATGTGTTGATAAAATTATTCTAAACAATACTTTTTACAATGATCTTTGTCCAGGGATTCAATTCCGTATAAAGAATTGTTGCCTTTAATATTGAATTTAACCTAATTTATAGGTTAAGGAGAATGAGATATGATGAACCCTCAACAGAAAAATGAATGAGACATGATGAAATTAATATGTCAAGGCAATATTTTGCGAAATATCTCTTAAAACACCCACGGTCTGCCGATCATTTTGGACAACAGTCCATGGTCAAATGCTTTTACTATTAAAGTTATATGATAGCGAAAATAAGAAATGGTTAACCCTGAGCAGGGATTGAAGGGTTAAAATGAATTTGTAATGATTAAATTAATTCCTGAATTCAGGCTAGTTGTTCTTCTTTTGTTTGCAGCGTGACTCTGTTTCTTACATTTTGTAGTCAAAACAATGGGCTCGCCAACCGGGTTGTGTAGAATTTCAATAGATATGAACCATATTTTCCCGAAACCACCAATGGCAACAAATACGTGTGAATTTTGGCCAGCCGAGTTGTGTAGAATTTCAATAGATATGAACCATATTTTCTCGAAACCACCAATGGCAACAAATACGTGTGAATTTTGTGCAGCCCGAAACCATTAATAGCAACAAAACCCACAACCGATTGTTCCCCACAACCGATCCAACAATGGTTTCATATTTTTTTACCCCATTGATTTTTCATCTATTTTTTATTCCATTCATTGATTGGCTTAAAATAGTTCTAAACCCTTCCTTTTGGAAGAATTGCAGCTAATCATTTAAAAAAAAATTAGTTAATCATTTGAGCGGTTAAAGTGGTTAAAGAAGTGTAGCTAATCATTTAAAAAAAAAATCAGTTAATCATGAGTGGTTAGCCATGCTTTTTGCATTAGCACATTCTCATTTCTCTCTGTTTTGCATATCCCTCATCTTGATTTTCACTAAGAAATAATCCCTCATATATTTATGTTTTATTTATTCTTTTTGCCCATCCTATTTCATTTCTTTAAGTAGGCTGCTTAATATTATCATAGGACCGTATCTTTTTTAATTAATAGGTAGTTCTCATTTCCAAAAAGAATAGGACAGACAAGCACAATAAGGCTAATTAAAAATCTACCTTATTAATTTGATGGACATAAATTTAAGTATTCAATAATACCATTTTTAAGGGTTAGTGGGGAGATGGGGTGAGGAGGAGGTTTCAATAATAAAATCATGTGTTTAATTGTATGAATAAATTCTAGTTTCAAGACAAATGAAGTTGTTGTTAGTGGGGAGATGGGGTGAGGAGGAGGTGGAGGCAAGAGTGGAGGTAGTAATAGTGGAGACCAAAGGAGGAGGAGGAAGAGTGGTAGGATGGTGGGAAAACGAGGAGGAAATTAAGGAGCAACAGAAGGGAGGAGCGATTAGTGGGGAAGACTAGCAAGAAGAGGAGGAGGGGGGACTAATTATAGTGAGAAACACATGGGGGAGGGGGTGGTAGTGGTAGAAGAATACAAGTGCGAGGGTGGGATATGAGGATAAAAAGAGGATGTGGAGGGAGGGGATGGAAGAGGAGGCTGTGGGGAGGTGGTGCGAGGAGGAGGTGGAGTAAAATGTGGTGGAGGAAGAGGGCAGGGGGAAGAGGAGGAGGTGGAGGAAAAAGTGGAGGAAGATGAGGGAGGGATCTATAGGAGGATCAAAAGGAGCAGGAGTAGGTGGGAGAATGGGGAGGTGAGGTGAGAGGAGGAGTAAGAGGAGGGGATATAGGAAGATAAGGGAAGGGGTGAGTGGGATGAGGGTAGAGTAGGGAAGAGGAGGAAAAGGACGAGGATTAGGGGGAGGAGGTCTGGGTGGAAGGGAGGATGAGATGGGTAAGAGGGTTGAGAGGGTTGGGGGAAGAGAATCGAGAGTAGGAGGAGAAGGAGGAGGAGGAGAAGGGGAGAGGATGAGGTGGAAAAAGATGTGGAGGAGGAGGAAAGAGGCACATGTTGATAAGGGAGGAAGGAGGAGTAAGAGGAGGTGGTTGAGGGGATGAATAGGTGGATGACGGTAGGAAGGCAATGAAGAGGGAGCATGGCAGGCATGTGGAGAAGTAAGATGAAGAAGACGAGGAGGATAAGGGGAGAGGATGATGGAGAAAATGAGGTAGAGGAGGAGGAAAAAGGGAGAGGTTGAGAAGGGAGGAAGGTGACAAAGCAGGAACATGGAAAGAATGTGGAGGAGTAAGAGGAGGAGGAGGAGGAAAAGGAGAAGAGGAGAAGGAAGAGGATGGGATGAGGAATTGGTGGGTGGGAAAAGAAGGAAGTGCATGATGAGGAGGAGGAAGAGTAATAAGTGTAGGAGGGTGCAAAAAAGAGGAATAAGTGAAGGTGAGACAAAAGGGAGGAGCGAGTGAGGAAGACTAGAAAGAAGAGGAAGAGGGGGTACTCAGGCAAAATAGGAACATGAGGGCGAGGAGGAAAGGGACATGGGGGTTGAAAATGAAAAGAGATAGAAGGGGAAGCGAGGATAAAAAGAGGATGTGGGTGGGAGGGGAAGGAATAGGAGGCAGAGGGAAGAGGAGGTTGTGGAGGGAGGGGTGATGAGTAGGATGTGGAGGAAAAAGTGGAGTAGGCATAAAGGGGGAGGGTAGAAAATTTGTAGGATGAGAAAAAGGAGGATGAGGAGGAGGTGGGGAAGTGGGAACGTGAGGTGAGAGGAGGAGGCATAGGAGAAGACAAAGGAGGACAAGGGAAAGGTGGAGTGGCATGATTGTAGAGGAGGGAGGAGGAGGAAAAGGAGGAGGATTAGGGGAGGACATGCAGGTAGAGTGGAGGATGATATGCATAGGGGGATGTGGGGGGTTGATAAATCTTGGGGGAGCCAGAGGAGGGGTGGGTGCTGTGTAATTAGAAAGATGGGGAGGATGGGGATGGGGGAAGAGGGGAAGGGAGAGGAGGTGTTGGAGGCAGTATCTTTGAAGGGGCTATTGGAGGTAAATGTGGAGGTCGAGGAGGAGGATTAGGATGATGCATAAGAGGAGTTGGGGGCAAGGAGGAGTGAGAAGGAAATATTCCAATAAATTTATATCATAAAAATTCACATTATAAACGCAATCCAAATAATTTAAATGCAAATTATCATGTATTTTAAAAGCCTCCTCAGACATTAAGGTAGTGAGGGAATTTCTCCAAATGTACCTACAATTGTAGTGTTCAATACACATATAATCACTGAGTGCTTAATATATTAAAGCCTTCCACAAAAACATTTGTAAACTACTCTTTAAGACAAAAATTGAAAAAGACAGTTCCTTGAACAATGTTAAGATAACTCATATTGACAAAAATACCTTGCTTACCTCGATTGTGACACCTTGAGAAAATGATATTAACATTAGCATCTCCATCTCCGTCAACATCAATGTGCCTTACCAATTATGCTACCATACTCCATTAAAAGATCGATTGATCATGCTTTTAAAATAATTGAGCAAGGTCATCATTGTTTATATCCACAACTCACAGGAATTGGAGCCCTTGTCATATCATGACATCGACATGGAGGGATATGGCTCTATATAGGGAAATGATTTTAAGAATGCTAACAAGGCAAGAAAATCTACATCTTCTATCTACTCACAAAGGCATTTTGTTGCAATATTGTTGTTTGCTTTTTATTTTCCTGAACAATAATAAAAGGCAATGGGTAATTCCAAAAAATCAAAGGTTTCAGTTTTGATTTAAATAAACAAGTACAAAATCCAAATTGGAATTAAAAAAAAATAAAGAAAACAGTTGCACACATAGGCAAAAGGTAGTAATGTAACTCTCAAATTCAAAATGTTAATTCGATTCCATGACTTGTCCCATGCTTTTTCTTGATCTACACAATGACAAGAAATCACAAAATAAACGTAGGGAAGCTATGAATAATAAAAATTATGCTTCGTAACTATCCATGATTACTAACATGATATTGGAAATAAAAAATCAATGTGATGATTAACAAATAAAAGAGTACACTTTCTCCTATTAAATAGTAAATAATAATCTCTTACAAAATATGACATTTTCTAAAAAGATTTTCCAATTATTATGATTACATTTCAAAATAATTTAGTTTATATATTTATTTACTTATCCCTTAAAAAATCTAAAGATTTATTGGATTTTATTTAGTCATTTTATAAAAGTTAATGATAAAAACTTATCTTTATGAGATTACTTATTCTAAAATAAATTTAATTACCAAGTGGAGATTGTGGGATTATGCTGTGAAACTTAGATATAGGAGAATTATCTGTTTCGAATAAAGATTTTGTAGAGTGAAATTTTGCATGTTGTGTGCCATATCAAAACTAAAGCCAATTAGCATCCTACAACAAGAGAACCTTAGTTCTATTGCGATATATTTATTTGAAATGGTGAAATCACTTAGAAATGCCTTTCCTTGTAAGAGTCTTGCTTCTTGGATCCATATTGAGATGTTAGAAAGGTATTGTGTTGATCATATGCAAATAATTGATACAAGATGGAAACCTTGTTTGACTTCTCTTTAAATGGGATACAAACAGGTTGGGGAGCTATCAACAACGACATAAATGTTGATTGAGTACGAAATGCTCTTAACCCAAATGAGATTTTACCAATATATGTTGTTCAACTGAAGGATTGAAATTATGTAGTTTTATTATAACTTATGACAAGCCTTTTCTATGTGAATTTCTAGGAGCATGGAGGCCAGTTTTTGGGTTTTGATGGTATGAAGTGCATCTCTAGTGATTGTGATTTTGTCCATTATATTCATTCCAGTGAAAACTTGTTTCATGAGCAAATACCATAATAGACAAAATAAGTGAAATTAAATGATAACTTGATAAGTAGTAAGTTCCTGAAAACTATTATTTGTAGCTGATATTGAAGGCTGAAATTGTGCCTCAATTTCAAATTCATATTTGGCCCTCCCTCTATGTTCTATGGCCTCAAAAGTAGAATTTATTGAAGGATCTATCTTCACCCATGTTTAATTTCATATATTGTGTTGTGGGAAAATGTATCTAAATTCTCTGAGAGCATGTTAAAGGATTCAGTGGTCAAGTTATCCATGCAGCAAGACTTGCCATAGGGGCATGCGTGACTTGACGATTTCTAGTGATGGGTCTACTTCAAATATCTTCTATGACATCCCGACATTAAATGGGAGAAATTTTTACCATCGATGACCATATAATCTAGAGTAATAATTTTATACATCGATCTTGATAAAATATTGACGAGACACCTTTGTTACTAGGTATGCAAATTTTCAGGGTAATTTTTCGACCTTCAAATCTTTTGAAGCAACCAAATTCACTAGAAAATTATCGAATTTTAAGATTCAATTTGGAAGAAATTTAGATTCACTAAATGTAGTATATACACAACATGGCCCTCTATTGCATGAAAACATTTATTACATGAAAGCATTGGAATGTGTACAAGTTTCTGAAATGGGAATGCCTGAAAACATGACCTCCCAAAATGTGTGTGGGAGAAACATGGTATATAAAAAGTACAAAATACATAGATATTTAAAGCAACATATTATCTTTTAAGAAAATAAGCAAGACAATAAGAATGATATTCATAAATGAAATTTTAGGAGTCGATTGTCTATATTAATTCATGTAGAATGATTACATGATGCAAAATCCCATATCTTGGTGGTATTGAATAATACCAATCCCATACCCTCATACATGATAAAATCCACTCGAATGGAGACAATCATGCCAACGCTGAAATGTTGACATTTTCCTTTATTGTACATTTTCTATCATTTTACTTTAAGAAATTTTAATATTAGCATTAATTACCAAGGTGATGAACTCTACAAAGATCAATCCCTTCTTACTATTTTTTCGTGGAAAGGGTGATATTTTCCTATAGGTCCCATGCCCATCTTGGGAACTTAGGTGGGCTCAAGAACCAACAAAAAGGCTCCTAAATGCCTTCGAAACATTGTTGGTCAAACTTATGGTTGGTGATACTACATGGCATTTCCATATTAGGAAATGCTTGAAAGATGGGTATTGTCCATGAATGTTACATGCTACTGTATAGTGACATTGTATTGTGGAATGACGAGGTGTTGTCACTATTAGGCTAAACATTGAGCTACTGTGCTTGAACATAGACTACCATCCTTGTCATGCCGAGCCTCTATTATTGTTGTACTAAATTAGGAATTAAAAACTATGATCCCTGTTGTAAGTATGAGATTACATTTCATTGCAACCCAAGCAAGATGGTTTGCCAACAACATCATGTAGATGTACTTGTATCCATAAAAATTGGAGAAATAAATATACAAAGGATGTGCATACTAGCCATTAGATCACCAACAGATGAGGTTGATAAGTGTGTAGTAACAACAATGTACCATGTTCGCAAAAAAAAGGCCAAGTCAAGCAATCCAAACTACTCTAAAAGAAACAACACAAATACAAAATTTGCATTGTTAATCTGCAACAAAATATTTTCAATCCTTGTGCTTAGAATCATTTATTAGAGAGCTATGATAATATCTTGTTTTTATGGAATGGTATACTTGGTTCTGTGTATAAAGAGACTGTCCTTATTTATATTTGAAATTAATTATGGTCCTAGATATATGAAAGTTATGTTATTTCTTAAAAAGGCCATATACAACTATGCAATTGATTTAGATAGGGAAAATTTGGTTTGAAGGAATATGAATGAGATGTTTATGGAAAAAGCTTTGACTCTGATCAATTATTTTTTATGGGCTCAAATTTGGAGTCAAGACTTCGCAAGGTGTCCAATTTTGGGTATCATTAGACGTTTTTACTTGGCAAGTATTTGTGTTGGGGGAAGCTCTAGATTCAAATAGAGAAGAACCCAGAAATTCCTACAACTTTATTTTTTTAATATTTGTTAAAGGATTTGTTTATTTCATGTTATTTCCAATGTTCCTGTAGTACAAAAATCAAATCTATGAAAAATATGTGGGAATTATTTATTAGGAAAAATATCTGGGAAAAATGAAATTATGATAGATCATATGCAAGAGTGGGAAATAGGAATGTGATGATGATGAGGAGATAAAACAATCATAGTACTTAACAATGACCTCCGTTTTAACAGCTTTAGGTGGCAAAAAACTCTTACATAATCAAACATTATTTTTTCCTCTTTGCTATTAATGTTTAAGTAGTTTTATCAATTATATCGCAACGTGTTTATTTTTATTTTATTGAAGTTCCCAATGTAACATTTATTTATTTTTATTTAAGTTTCCAATATAACATTTATTTTCAAGAAGAGAAATATATTTACCAAGAATCTGTATTTTTCATTTAGAATTTCGAAGATAAACATGTATTTTGTCACCAAATATTTTATCTTTTTTCCCTGGAAAAAGTCGTAATTTTATTCATAAGATAAAATTACATTTTGTAGATGCTAAAAGCATATGCAAAGATACTGATGCAAGATATTATATTATGTTACAACATCTCTATCATATTAGGTTGTAAAGTAAGTTTCTATGCAAATATACATATACATTCATTTCAATTTAAAATAATATTTAATAATTTAATTTCAATATTTTAAATAAATTTATAATTTTAAAATTTAATATATAATATTTTTTAAAAATATTTTATAATAAAAATGATAATTCATTTGGAAATATGTTAGTTTATTTTTATAATAATATTTATCATTAATATATAAATATTAAACTTTATTAACTTAAATATGTTGAAAATTATGTTAATCTATATTTTACATAGTATAACGTCACTAATTAAATAAACTATTTTTGAATTTAAAATATATTTAAATATAATATATATATATTATATATATATATATATATAAATATATATATATATATTATATATTATAATATAATTTCAAACAAGATAATACTTCAATTAAATTTATTGTTATGTTACAATATTATATATTTATATGTTTTCAAAATAATGAAACTACTATTTAAATATTATTAAAAAAACTATTTTAATGTTTTGAAGTTAAAGTTATGTTTCAAATAAATTGAAAAACACTATATAGAAAGCTTCTCTTGGTTTGGAGATGTAAAATCTCTACTAACAGGGCTAACCACATGAACGTGAGAGCTTATATGACTCAAAAAATGGTCTATCAAAATAATAAAATTTATTGTATTGTATTGATTTTAATATCAAATGATTAATTGATATGTGTTATTACAAATTGATGTTATTATATGAATATCATGTTATCTTTTTTTCTTTTATAAGGGACTTGAATCTCGAGCCTCACTTTTTGCATAATACTTTATAATATGACAATCATCCAAAACCCAAAAAAGAAAAATATAAATTATAAAATATAAATAAATTTAGGTTATAAATGTTATATAATTTAGTTGAATAAGAGTGGTTTTGTCATTTGTGTGTATGTGGGGAAGTTGTTTAAAAAATTGAAAAAATGTTAAGTAATTTATGTGAATAAGAGTGGCTTTGTTATTTGTGAGTATGTGGGGAAGATGTTTAAAACACTGAAAAAATGTTAAATGATTTAAGTGAATAAAAGTGACTTTTCCATTTGTGTGTATGTTGGGAAGATGTTTAAAACATATGTTATAAATTATTATGATAATAAAGAGATATATTTGTGTTTGTACATATTGGAGTTACTATAAACTAAAGATCATGAAAACCATGAACACGAGGAACACAACTCAAAAGAGGGTTACCATTCAACCTTCCTAAGAGCCTTTTGGAGGAGTTGAACTCCCCTCCAACAAAAAAGAAGCCTACTCCTTTTCTTAATGGTAGTTTGTGTTCATGTACATTCTTTGATGCGCACATGTAAAGAAAAAATATATATTTTACCCTAATTACAACATTACAAAACACAAAAATAGATAAGGTCTTCCATCCACGTGCATTAAAGGGACAAACCGATTAAACCAAGGGAACAGAAAATTACCCCAATCGGCTGCGGCCTTTCCTTCACTCTGGTTTTCGGAGGCGTAAAAATTCCTCCTCCTGAGCACAACATCCTCTCCATTGACAATTAATATCAATTGCCAGTCGCTACTATTTAATCACTCAAGCATCCCTGAAAGGGCAGCTAGAATTTCGTTTTAAGCTCTTTTTTTCTTTTTACCTTTGTGTTCAAGTTGTTAAACCAATATTTTAATCACCATTGCTTAAACCAATCTTTTAAACTGAGCTGAGTTGTCATGTGCTTTTCTGCTTTTAAATAATATTTTTGAAAACCGGACTTTCATGTGTTTAAAATCTATTTTTTTATGGCTTTTAAATGAAGAGCATTCGTTCGAGTTTTCAGATGTGGCCGAGAACGTGAGCCAGCATTGGCATTGAGCACATGGGGTCTCCACAATTTATGTCTTCGATAATTGGTTTTGTTTTATTTTAGTTTTCAAAGATTTTATAAAATTAATATTAATATATTAATTTTAGATAGTTTTGGATATTGACTAATAAGCATTGCGTTTATTGAGTTATGTTTGTGATAGCTCAACAACGTTTGATATTAGTTATATAAATTTAATTATTTAAATTCTTATTTGTTTAATTAATTATTTATATTGTATTTTTTAATGTAAATTGTTTGTTGGATTAATATTTATGTATTGATATGTGAATTACTATTGTAAAGAAATATGAAAATATGTAAGTATTATAAATAAAGAGAATGAAATGATATGTAATTTTTTTTAGAGGAGGACAAGGAGGAAATCTAAAAATCTATAAGTGCTATAAATAAAGAGAATGAAATGCTATGTATTTTTTTTTTTTTTATATGTTTCTTAGGAGGATGAGGAGGGGATGACGTGGACGAGGAGAAATAGGTAGAGGTTGAGGAGTAAGCAGAGGAGGATGAGGTGGGGGGCTGAGGAGGTGGGCGAGGATGCAGAGGCAGAAGAGGAGGAAGAAGAGGACATTCGGTAGGAGGCTAAATAGGTAGACAAGGAGGTAAAGGAGGGGGAGGGGGTGAGTAAGAGGAAAGTGAGGAGGGGAGAAGGTGGGAGAGGAGGTTGAAGAAGTGGACGAGGAGGAGAGGCAGATGGGGAAGAGGGAGAGAGGGAGGAGGAGTGAGGGAGGGAAGGGTAGGAGGAGGGGAGGATGCAGGGAGAGAGGAGAAGGTGAAGGTGTGGAAGGGGGGAGGAGGTAGAAGGGGGGGAGGTAGAGGTGGAGGTCACAGAGGA
>APFE031149419.1:0-10948 GCA_000404065.3 Pinus taeda
AGTATGGAAGAAATAATTCAACAATGTCCATATTCCTAAGAAGACAAGGATGGGGATTTGCAGTACATGTGCTTCTCTAAAATAAAAAAGAGACAAATGTGAAGGGTCAGAAAGAGGTAAGCATTCATAACTTTAACTTTCAAAATTGTATAGTCATCAACTATGAAAATATATTTCTTAATGAATTTCTTTTATGTTGTGTAGATTTAATTGTCAAAGAACTTGAAGGTCATCGTGAAAAGCAAACAAATGAAAGGAAGAAGTTGTACAAGCACCGGAAGAAGTGCTATGATAATCCAAATAAATATTTGGGTTTGATAATTGATGGTATGGACCAGAAGAAGACACTTTTACCACATTTTGTTCGCACACCCAAAAATTTACAGGAAGAAAATTTTATTTAGTTTCACTTTGTCGGTTGCATGGTCTTCAATGGGAAAATGTTGCCAAGGGTGTACTTCACCAGCTCCAAATATTCATAATCATTCAAATATTACCATAACCATAATTCATGATGTGATTTCTCATTGGTCTGGTACTCTTCCTGAAGTTTTGTATCTACAATTAGACAACACTTGCCGTGAAAACAAAAATCAAGTTGCTTTTGGATATCTAAACATGCTTGTTGAATTGAGAATTTTTCATAAGGTAAAGGTTGGTTTCCTTCTTGTTGGGCACACTCATGACCATATTGATCAGATGTTCAGTCGTTTTTCAGTCATATTGAGGAGGAAGCAAGTTGGGAGCTTGCCATCACTAATTGAATGTCTTAAGAAATCATACATGCCAGAGCCTACTTTTGATGTGTTGGAAGAAACTGATGACATGCGAAGGTTTATTCTGGGATCATATGGTGAGGGGAAATGCATTGAACATCTTAATGACATTAGCTTCCAACATCAATTTTGTATCAAAAAAATTGATGGGAAAACACTAATATGGGGCAAGAAGTATTCAACTACTACAGAATGGGCACCATCATCAGGTTTGCAATTTTTGAAGTTCATTCCAGATCATCCAATATTTGCATCAAAAATATTGTTATTACAATTAGTTGGTGAAGTTTAAAATGCATGCAGACAGAATAGAGATATAAATTATTCTGATTGCTTGGAAGAAATTAAAAAATGTATTAGATATACATATGAGTACTTTGACATCACTGATTCAGTTTGGTGGGAGTCATTTTTCAATAATCAAAGTGATATCATTTCAACAACAACAAATGAAGATATACCTTTGAAAAATCCATTTATTTGGCCACAAAATGTGTTGAATGGACATGAGGAAGTAAACATTGTTGAACAACAACAATCTCAAGGTATTATTAATTCTTCACAGGCAGTGGAGAGAGAGATGTATATTGGTTCTAGAAGATCTCGTGCACAACATGAAGTCATGGAAGACCTTTATAGGGGTTCAGTACAAGATATTAAGGAGGGTTGCATGCTTGCAATGCTAGCAAATGGAGATCCCAATGGCTATCCATTTTGGGTTGCTAAAGTTATAAAGGTATTTACAGAAAATGAGGATGTTACAAGTGTTGAAGTACATTGGTATACCACAAATACACACCCATTCAATCGTGTGTATAAGCTAGAGATGGTAGTTCTCAAAAAAAATGGCGGAAAGAGAAAAAGAAAGGGTACAAATATAAATCATGGCCTCACATACATATTAAAATTGGAGGATGTCGACATACTTGTTTAGGACTTCAATTTAACAAAGAGAGGAACTCTTTGCTTCAAGACGATAGAGATTCTAGAAAGGTTGTTACCAGAAGGAACAATGTTGACATGGAAGTCTACTGAAACCAGTAATAGATCTAGAAGAATTCTGAAATCTGAAATGTTGGGCACGCATGTGGACTCAGATGGGGCACTAGTTGATGAAAGAGAAGAATATGGAACATCTTCGTCAGCATCTAGTCACTCATCTGAAGATGTGAATTTTGATGGTGTGCAAGAAAATATGAGTGATTTTGAATAATTGTTTAAGACAGTTTATATAACTAATGTATGCATCATATCTTCAAATAAAATTAATGTTTTCCATATGGTGTTAAATGAGAAGTTATGAGGCATTTTTATGTTGTTGGATTATATGGCTTGATTATGATAAATTTTATTGTTTAAAATATCTACAATGCAATATTAAATTAGAGATATAATGTATGTTTTATTCAATATACAAATAATGACTTTTGAATTCATTTAGTGATGTAATTTGTTCATAATGTCATAGTTTTTTTATTTTATAGTTGAAAAAATTTCAATTTCTTTTGTATCTAGCATGTTATGGTTGAAAACATGTTGAATTTATACTTAGGAAAAAAAAATGACATTCTACCAAAAACATTAATGTGTTTTTTTCCTCATAAATAACTTTGTTTGGCACATAAAAATTTGGTTTTACTAGCGTTTTTTAAAAATTTTGAAAATTGACCCTAAAAAAAATCATTGTTCCAGTATCATCACTTTCGTTTTGAAGCTATATTTTGCACGAATATTTCATAGTGAATTTCGTAGTCACTGCCATTTTTAAAACATGTTCAAAATTGACACCTAAAAAATAAAAACATCGTTTCAGTATACACACTTTTTGTTTTTAGACTGTTTTTGATGTTTTTTCGGGGTTTTTTGGCCAGAGTTCCTTTTTTGAGTTTATAGTTACTGTTTCAAAGTTTACATTGTTTGGACAGAGTGTTGGATATTCATGGCTTTATTGATGCAGACTGGGCTGGAGATCTAGATCATAGAAGATCTACAAGTGGGTATGTGTTTAACCTATTTGGAGGTGCAGTCAGTTGGATGAGTAAGAAACAATCTGTAGTGGCACTATCAACTACAGAGGCAAAATACATGGCAGCCACTCATGCAAGCAAGGAAGCAGTTTGGTTGCAGAGATTGTGTTCAAGTATGGGGTTAGTACAGGGAGCTATAAGGTAGACTGTGACAGCCAAAGTGCAATTTTTCTTGGCAAAGAACCCTGCTTATCATTCAAAGACAAAGCACATTGATGTTCAGTATCACTTTGTGAGGGATATGATAGAAGACAAAAAGGTGTTGCTGGTAAAGGTGGACACTTTGAAGATACTGCAGATGCATTGACAAAATCTGTTAGCTCTGAGAAGTTCTCTTGGTGTAGAGAAACAATGGATGTTTCAGGGCTGGAAAAATGACTAAGCTCTCCTGTGGCCCCCTGTGGAAAGAAAACAACAAGTGGGAGATTGTTGGGTTGTGTTAGACTAACCTACGTAGTGAACCGGGGGGTTAGAGGGGGACGGAACCCCCCCTTCATTGCGCCAATTGTGCAGTGGGGGGGTCACAGGGGCGGCGGGTAGCCCCCCTCTATGGGGTCTGGGGCAGCGCCCCGGGAAAAAAATTTTTGGACCCTATATTAGGTTGGGCAAACCTACCTATGGTTTTCGGTCCATGGTTTTGGACACGATGGTTTTCGGTCCATGGTATTGGATGCTTCGGCATGTATAAATATGTATTGTAACATTGAAAGGAACATAATGAAAAATCAAGCTGGTAGTCTCGGTTTTGGGATCCAGGGGAAAATCTCTCTGCATATGTGTTTTATGTGTTATGCTCTCGCATTGTTTATTTTCTTTGTTTTAGAATTCGTATGCAGGTAATTTCTGTACGGGGTTAAAACCTACAATCCATACACTTGATGGTCCAGGGATGCAACAGATTGTACTAGTGATTCCCGAGCATGTGTGAGATGTTTCAAACCTCATGAGCGAGTGGCCCTTTAGGTAGCCACCCACATGCCTGGATGCATACCTATTATGCTACAACCTCATATGCAATTCCATAGAGTTGATGGGTTCGGTTCCTACCGATCGCAGTGTCCATAGCATGCATGTCTCCTTTAGATGATCCATTCTGTTTTGCAGATCCCTTCCCTGTTCAGCAAGACTTCTCCGATTAGGTGCATTATGTATATGGGACACATTGTGTTATTTTATGGCTCTGTTATGCCAGCATGTCATTTACCATTTGCCTCCCCCACCTCATTGAGGTCTAGTACCACAACATAAAAGGAGACTTGCATTAGTCTCGCCCCCTCTGTCCATATCCTCTTTCAATTCAGCTTCATTGGTCTCTCTCTCTCTCTCCCCTTGACTCCCCTATGTTGTCTAAGTGATTGTGTCTTTACAACGTAATTCAGTCATACGTTTTGCTCCTAACACTCGTATGTTGGGGGGAAATCTGTTATCACCAAAAAATTGATCATTTAGTCTAATTTACTAGATGGAATGAAGTACACCATGTAAAGCCAATTATACCATAGTAAAATTGGTTTCACTGTGAGAAATTACTTAATAAACCACCTTTGTTAAGTAATTTATAGTTAAACCCATGAAGAATAATTAATTAAATAACTATTTATTTGATTTTCTTCTAGGAATAGTTAATTAAACCATTGTTTTATTATTACTCCTTGTCAAACTTGACCCAATCATAAAAAATAAATAGATAAATCATTAGTTATCTTATTTTTCTCTAAGAATAATGAATTAATCACTAATTAATTATTATTCTTTGTTAAATTTGACTAAATCCCTTAATAATTAAATAAATCCTTATTTGTTTATTATTCCTTAACTAATTCCTTGAGATGATAAATAAATCATTTATTTATTTATTATTTCTAAATAAAAGTTTAAATACATTTTCGCTCCTAAACAAATATAATAAAATATTCCAAGTGGTTATTTCAAGAATGAGATCAATAATATTTTATTATTGCTCATTATTCGAAGATAACTCAATATTTTGTTATAAATAGAAGAGTTTTCCATTCATTATTCACCTTTGATTATTTTCATTCTTGCATTCATTGTTGTAACTTTGATTATTTTCGTTGTCGCACATCATATTTTTGTTGGGTTTTCACATTATAGAGGAGAGAGACTCTACACAAGCTAAAGACGTTTGAGGGTAGCCAAGAACCCATCCCATAGAGGGGGACTAGTAACATTTATTTGTTCTCTTCACAAGTGTTATAATAAAATTATTCTTTACATATCTGGTTCCCATTGGATGATTGGAGTTATTACTCTTTATTTTTGTTGTTTAACTATGATCGTAGCATAGATTCAGAATTTGGCAGGTTTTGTTTCAATCAGTTGTTGCAGATCTACAATGTTTAGCAGCCATTTATATTGTTGAGATTGTTTGTCATCCACAATCTTAAGTGGGTTCTTTTTGTACATCTTTGAGAAAAAAACACTACAATAGAAACATATCTAATTACAATATTTGTCACTAACATTATAGGAAAATTCTTTGTGAAAGTTATCACTGAGGAATTGATCACGATAAACATTGCGATGACATTTGTGTTGATAGTTTAAAAGAAAATGAATTACTTGATTCCACATTTGTTGCACAATTTCACATGACTGACACGTTTCGACCCCATGGTAATAATAATTTTTACAAAAAAAATTCTAACAATAACAACTGTACTTAAATTGTCAATGACCTAGCAAAGAAATTCAATCCTGGGGCCCTATAGCAAATTTTACATTATGGAAGCAAAAACCTTCATATTGATTTTTGGATAAGAGTAATAGGGTAATCAAGGGATAGGATGAAAGGACAATAATTTAATCATTGACTTACTACATGGTGCATAACATTAATGAAAGTACTTGTTTGACCGCAATTATTCTAAATCTCAATGTTGCCTTTTGGATCCACATATTGAAATCGACATGACTCCTACCGATGTTGCATTATAGGGTGAGATTTGAGATCTTTGGTTCTAGTCCTTTTGAGGCCTACCATGATATTTATATATAATATATAATATATTATATATATATATATAAAACAATGATGGGTTTAAATAGTTCCTATTTCTATTAAAATAATAGAAACTGAAATCCCTAGATACAATTAATGTACAAATCTCATCGAAACCAAATACATAATGAATATGTAGGTTGGAATTTATATCCTCCCTTCAGTTATAACATATTACCCCACATGTGATTATGTTTATTTCTAGGTATTTTCCCTCTAAGTTATCCATCATTCCTTCTTGAGCCTACACTAGCTTTTGTAAAACATTTTGGAATCTGCACCTAATTGAATGGATTAGGATTTGACAACAACCTTTTTAAGATGGGGAGAATGATTCAATGCCAACCTTAATACTATTGAAAAAAAATAAGAAAGGAAGCTTAATTATTTCCAATGCTAACCAGAGTGATGGACCATATGTTATAAAACAATGGACAACTATTTTCACACAATCTTGTTTCAATGAACATAGGACATTGAATTACTTGATGTTATTTATGATGATAGGTCCAGTAACAATGATTTGATGATTGTTTGGAATTCAAACTTTTCTTTCAAAATTTAGAAATAAAAGGTATGTAACTAGTTTATGTACATTTGTGTAATATGATATGAATGGTTGTCTAATAAGATATGGAGATTGTAAGAAATGGCCATGGTACCTTAGAATCATATAAAAAAACATTGAATTTTGTGAAGGCTCCTATTCCTTTCAAGCATCTTAATATGACAGAATTTTGTTGATCCTACATACATTTTGTGTTGTTAAATAGATCAATTTTTGGGACATTTTAATGATTTATAGCCATGTTAAAAGGATTGAATTTTTTGAAGCCCTCAATTGCCTTTTTTGTGTTAATGAGATTAAAATTTGGATAGGAAATAATTTCCTTTGAGTGTGTCATAAGGTCCAAATTTTCATATTTACTTGATTTATATAGACAAGTTGAAAGTATCAAAGGTTGGCAAGTGTTTGAATCATTTGGACAAGTTAGATGATCAATTTTTGTGAAGGACTGGATTGAAGTTGGTGAAAGCTTCAGCGTCTTCTCACATGTTAGAAACATTGACTCTTGAGAATGCCCCAATGTTAAAAAGATCAAGAAGGCTAAAATGATAAAGTTTTATGAGGGTCCCACTACCATTTAGGCATGTTATAACTATAAATTTTAGCAAGGGTCCCAATGCCTTTTAGTCATATTGAAAATATTAAAATTTCAAAAAGTCCATTGATTACCTTTGGTCATGATCAACAAATGAAACTATTTGAAGGCCTCAATTCCATCTCCACCTATTAAAAATATAAAATTTTATGTAGGCCTTCATGTCATTTTGTCAAATTAAAAGTATCGAATGTGATGAAGGTGCCGATGTTAAATTTTAGTCATCTCCAAAGTAGCATATTTTTCATAATCATTGATTCATTTTAGTCAAAATAAAATATTGATGTTTTTCAAAATTTTGATGACAATAATTAACTTACAAAGATAATGTTGTGCAACAGCGTTTATGCATTTTAGCTTTATTAAAAATTTCAAAATTTTGGAAGGCCTCTATTCCATTCATAAGATTGAAAAGATTAAAATTTAGGCCTCACAAGTATGACATAAAAACTATCAAACTCTATGTTGTATTCAATACCTATGGTTCTGTCCAATGTGTTGTATCTTTTTCTCTAAGGCAATTTTTAGTTGTGAAACTGCCCAGAGAAACCAACTCAACCAGTCTTCACATTCCATCTAGCCCTCGAACTAGAGGGGGATCCCTCAAGTGTTACTAGGCTTTTTATTGTTCACTGTCACTAGACAGCAACCTATGAAGCACAATGGTCAGATCTAGAAGTTGTTGTATAGGGTGGTTGCTTCGAGTTTCCAATCCCCGCTTAACAAATAAAGCCTCTCTTGCAGAGGCCTTATCAAAGTGTCATCGTTCAACTATGACAAAATAACATAACTTGAAAGATTTTGATGGAGGAATGGAGAAGTTAGACAATTAAATATCGTCCCTGCATATCTAATCATCTAATCAATAAGTCAAGCATGTAGAAGGATCTCTATAGCAAACAACAATACATTTAAGAATTTGTATAGCAACAACAATTTATTGATTTAGAGGGATCACCAGTGACACACTATTACCTTGATCCACTCAATAGAAGACATAACTAGGTTGTCAAGAAGGTTGATACTCAACCTAACCTTGTGTAGTGTCCTATACAACCTCAAACATATGCAAAAAAAAGATATATAATTATAAATAAGCACTGACACAGTAAACGATTTCTATCATTAACTAAAACCAGAACCCTTTGTTAAAATTCTAAAATATTCTAGCTTTACAAAAAAATTAGGCTTTGGCTTCAAGGCCAACCCCTTTTTCATTACAAATGGTCAAATATATAGAAAAATATCCTCTTCAGTTAGTTACAGTTTTTGAGAAATAAAATTCTAAAAAATAAACTAAAATAAGAGTTTTGGCATCAAAGGCCAACCCCTTTTTCATTACAAATGGTCAAATATATAGAAAGAATATCCTCCTCGAGTAGTTACAGTTTTTGAGGAATAAAATTCTAAAATATAAACTAAAATAAATAAAATCTCAACATAATGGCAAGAAATCGGGAATTAATAGAAATTTTTCTGCGTGTAAATCTCGAAATAATCATTTGACTATCGATATTCTGTCTTCCAATCTGAATCTGTTTGAACTGTTCGTGAAAATCTGCCAATTCTGCCATCTGTTTCGTCACTGCTGATATGTTCCTGTCAATAAGGGCATTCGATCCTTAACTCCCTGCTTAGAAAACTAAACTTTGAGTTGACTCATCTTTTTACTGTCACCTGTATTCTTTAGATGCTCAAGTATTGATCTTCTGCTTTAGAAAACTATGACAGCTGTTGAATAATGTGCCTTTAAATGCTAACTTGAATCTTCTAATTTAGCTGTCTATTCCTTCAAATATGTAGTTAATTCTTTGACTACTGATTTTTTCTCTTGAATTTTGGGATTTGCCTTCTGTTGTTAATTCTCTGCCATGCAATTTGGATCTGATATATAGCCAACATAAAATCTGCCACTTCTTCTTTGAAAACTTTAAATGTTGATCTAGATGCCTTGTCACTTGAAATAACTGAATACTCAATTAATGTCGGACAATACTGAAGAAGGTCGACCTCATTTCCTTCCTAATTACCTTTGAATGCCACTTAAATTTACCATTGTTTGACTGAAATAATTATTTGAAATATTTGCTTACACTATGTTTAACTAATCGAAATTCAATCAATTTTCCAACATAAATGTAGATAAGGTTGCCCTTTTCCTTGGAAATCTAGTACTGAGTTCGAGCTGTTCAAAATATAATGAAAGGTTGCAATTGTTCCGTCCTAATTATGACCACAAATTCCTATTTTAAGACATTCTAATATCCAGATCTTGAATCAGTTAACAACGCATTATTTTCGTTGTGCTTGTTAACTTGAATTTTGGTCATAGATTTTCTTTTTGGTAAGTACATGATGCAGAGCATCTGGTCAACAGGGTAGAGTCAGAGAGAAGGCAGACAAAGTTTCCAAAGAGGATTGAAGACATGGTTTGATGGATGGGCAGTAACACTGCCTTGGTTATTTCTTTTTCTTTTACTATTGTTATTATTACCTATGTAATGTTTTTTTTAATTACCAGAAGCAAAGAAAAACAATAATGTGATAGTTTACTTTTAATTAGGAACAGTGAGAAATTAGGAAACATTTATGTTCTTGTAAACAACCATATTACATTTTGGAAAGATACAAAGAGAAACAGAATATGTCAGTTAGCAGCCAGCTGTAGAAACGAATGGTATAACCAACAGCAATTATGTAATAAGCAACTGCGTTTGTAAACAGAATTATAAAAGGGGTGGAATGAACCATTGAAGGGGTTCCGACTTCGTGAGAATAGACAAAAAAAAGCAGAGATAACAGAGGAATAAAATATTCTGAGCATTCATATAGATATTGTGTTCAAATTGTGTGATGGTGCAGATAAATATGTCAAACTAGGTTGTCAAGCAAAGCATGCTACAGGCGTTGCATAAAAGAAAGTGATAATGTGCTTGCGGAAGCTACAAAACCAGGTACACACAACCGAACCCCAGGTATGCAATATAACGCACAGGCCTTGTCGTTCATAAAATTACAATTCCATATAAATAAGCTATATTGCCAGATAAGTACATTACGCATATAAAATCCCTGTATAAGTTCCATTGCATACTGTCCAAAATAGCCAAACAACTCAGGATCACAGACACTGTAAAAAAACCTACAGTGAACGATAATGTAATTTACACCAAGGCTCAACATCGAAATACAATTCGAGAACAACGAAAGACCGACTCAGAACAGAACAGCCTAGAGTCTGCACACAAGTCCGACCTCGAGGGTCTAAGAAGCCCAAGTAAACAACTACCAAACAGCAAAGAGAAAGAGCTACCCGAAACTGCAGACTGCCGAGGACATGAGGAAGGCCACCGTGCACAGTCCTCCCCGTAAGGTAACGAGTATGGAAAGTTAGTCAGGTCGGCAGCACATACAGACGAAGACAACATAATAAAGAAACAAGAACACAAAACCAAAACCGAAGTCGAAGTTACCTGTCCACGGTGCCAGGACCTCCAACCGACCCAGATGAAACACCTGCCCACGAAGGAGCCGCGACATAAGTGACAGAAGAAGGAGCGTATAAATAAATCTGGCATAGAACATTAACTTACCAGCATTGCTTGCGGAATCGCCAGCTGAGAACGCCGTCACCAGACCATCAAGAGCAGAGCAGACACCAAGAAAAACCGTTGCGGAAGAGCACGAGCGTTGCAAGGGGAATAAATTTACAACAGCAAGGAAACAAACCCCAAATCATACATAGGCATCCACGAAATCGCATAAATACAGAAACCAACAAGAGTTCCAAGGAAAACGATTGAAGACGAACCAAAATAGCCATTGAGACCCTAACCGCACAGCAACGTTCCGAAACTTACCATTATAACTAGCAGATGCCGGTGGAACAGGAAATGTCGAGCATATAGCCATAGGAACTGTTAGAAGGGCAGCTGGGTATCGAACCAGTGGACTGAACCA
>APFE031149425.1:0-24147 GCA_000404065.3 Pinus taeda
CCATTCCAGAAAATTTGTCAATGTTTCTTCGGCTTGATCCAAATCTGTCCTTGCCTTTTCTACTTTTTCACTTATGGATGCCACTAAGTCGCACAATGGTTCTACCTGGGTGATTTGCTGACACAAGAGTTTAATTTGATTTATCAATCCTTTGTTTAATTGAAATGCCTCTGCTTTAAACTCATCTACCTGAGGGAGCTTTTTCATTTGCTCAATTTGAGTTGATAATTGAGCGATTTGCTCATCTTTGGATTTTATCATTCCCTCAGTTGATATTTTTAATTGCGCCAATGCTGCCGATAGCTCCTTTTTCTTTTGGATTGCACTTTCATCAGTCCTCTGTTTTTCTTCTTGCAATTGCTTATTCAACTGATTATTATTTTGTTGCTGTACTAGCAATTGTGCCTCTGCCTGCTCTTCTTTCTGCTGCGCTTCCGATAATTGAGCCTATAGCGAAAATATGTATTGATATTTCGCCTTTAATAGACTGCTCACCTCCAATGCTTTATCTATGGTCGCCGACGAATATGCTCTAGCGTATTGCGATAGCTTTGTCAAGTCATCGGAGGGATCAAATTCCTCCTTCCACACAACATTGCCCATTACTGTTAATTCAGGGAATAAAGAAGTTTGATCAACCCTTCTTCTCTTCCTCTGTCGCTTTACAACAACTTTATGCTTAGGGCTGTAGAATACATCCAAGGGAGGAATCTCTTCTATTTGCAAAATGATTTCGCCAGATGGATCCTTAGGAAGTATTTCTGTTTCCTTTGATTTGGGTGGGTCGTTGGTTTCGCCCGAAACCTGCTTTGATGTCGCTTCCTGTGTGTCTCCCTCCTTTGAAACCTCATCATCTTTAGAGCATTCTAGATTGCCGATGATTGAGTAGAATTGCTGCCATTGCTGGAGCAAATTCGGATCAATCTGTGTATCATCATTAACTCTAGAACTGCTCTCTTCTTGAGTTTTCGCCTGGGTTTCTTCCTGTCGCTGCACATTTTCCTGGGTTTCTTCTTGCCTCTGGTCATGCACTTCATCTTGCTGCTTTGATGTAATAGGAGGTTGCTTATTACGTTGCTGCTCAGGCTCGCTTGATTTTGTCATTGTTGGAGTAGTCGCTAACAGGTCTAGAGGCAGAGTTTGCAACCTCTATTCTCTAATTCTATTAAATTCGGCTAGCCCCTCATTGTTGTATTCATTTATGGCGAGCGATTTAACTTGATATAGTGACTCGGCTGATGCAAACAAATCCTCAAATTTGTCTTCTTTGTGCTGGAACTTGGCCAATTTGGCCTGGTCGAGCGCATTGTAGGCGATTTTTCTCGGATCATATCGCCTCCTTGGCAGAGTTGCCAGAGTTAGCGAATTTATCTTCTCAGCTTCCTTCTCTGCATGTTTGAGATCATGCAGAGTGTAAATACCAATTCGCAAGGGAAAGGAGGGCCAGACATGCTTCTTTTCTTTTTTCAGGTTCTGAGTAACCCCATCGGCGTTGATCTGATAGGCTACTTCCCTGGCATGTAACTTATCAGGGATGTATAGTGGAAGCACATGGGGCTTGGCTTGACTGCCAAAAACTCTAATATAGGTGAACTTTTCTTCTCCAAACCAACTTGCCATGGCAGTTAAATCCACCCTTGCTTGTTTAGAAATCTTCGGGGCAGGCTTATTGAAAATGGAATAATGAATAGGCAACATGAAACCGTTGTAGATTTGATACAAGTGGTGTTTGTAGTTGGTCTTCCACAACTTTTGATGATATATGTGGACGGGTGCGGGGTCTTGCGACGTCCACCTCCATCCGAGCACAGGAAATTCAGAATTAAAACACAAAACATCTAATACATAGGCACTGTAGTAAAATGGGGGAATGAACCTCTCAGTGACGCGGGACTTGAATCTGAAATCAAGAATTGCAGATGTTAACTTATCGGACAGTATATCTGCCCAATCCATTATTTCGCCACTACATGCCGCCTCCATTAAGGGGACCATTTCTATGGTAAAATTGGCAGAATCATGTAATCCCCACAATCTGCACATCATTATCCCAGCATAGCAATAAGGAGAGAATAGAGAATCGACCGAGTACTTACCCGAAGATTCGTGCTTGTGCTTTGCTGGATTTTGTCTCCAACCCCGAATGGGTTCAGATTCAGTCTCATTCTCAGCTCATAATTTCTCCAGGAATGCCGTGTTATACTTCTTCTCTGCTTCCGGCAAATGATACATTTGCCTTAGATCCTCGGCTCGAAAGGAACCAAAAATTCTCCCATCTATGGTGCTGAAAGTTCTGTCGGTAATTGGGATTTCCTGAATCGTCCATCTTACCACATCTGTATATGGGAGGATTTTCTCTCGGGCCGCTATTCGATGAAGAAAAGAGTTGGCTAAATCGCTCACATTAGCCTCGGATTTGCTGGTGCTATCGACTGAAACTTGTATTGCTGTCACCCTCGGGTCTTCGGCTTCGATCAAATTATATGTGCCTTGCCAAGTAGCTCTGGTAAGTCCTAGGCATGTAGTGTCCGATATGAGCCCTTTCTTTTTATTGCTTGGATCAACAACAGTTTACCCTGTGGCCGGCGAAGCGGAAGCCATTGTGGTTTTCTTGGACTTCTTCCCCATTCTGGTTAAATCTGTTTCTGCGGAAGAATTCTGCACAAAGACGATGATGGGCGTAATACAGGAAATGATAACATAAACCGAATAGACTGAGATATATATTGATAAATGCATGGCGAACGATTGACTTAAGGTGGCCTTGAATAAAATCTGTAAACAGATCGCAGGCTTACCGTTTCATTAAATAGCCGTTAAGACCTGTCAATCCGTCAATTCGATTAATGGCCGAATGATTTATTTGAAGCGTGCCTTGGGCATTTTGGCGATTGAGTGCGGATGAATGGCTTTTCGAAAGATAAGGCCTTAAATACGAATAAATCGTATTAAACCGCTTTTAAGATTTTCTTTGAAAACTGCGCTTTTGCCTTTATCGCAATCGGGCGTCTGGGGAAATCATAAATCATTGTATTGGTTCCATTTGGAATCCCCGATCGCCGATAGCGATATCGCATCGCATCAGGAGTAGCGAGTGGGGCAGTTAAAAAGGCGTGCATAGTCAATTGCCGATTGTCGATAGCGATATCACATCGCATCGGAGCAAGAGGGAGCTTTATTGCGTTAAATCATTATCGCCGATTGCCGATAGCGATATCGCATCGCATCGGAGTAAGGGGGCTTTAATTGCGTTAATTCATTTATTGCCGATACCCGATAGCGATTTCGCATCGGAGTAAACTAATATGTCCTCAAGTTGTGTTCCCTTTGTCATTGCGATATGTGATCTTGCGATCGCTTTATCGCAATGACAAAAGATTAATCATTTATGCTAAGACTTTTGATTGGTTTATTGAAAAGGCTTTTTGGGTAATGTTTTATTTTATCTCTTCGGGCCTTTTTTAATAGAACTAAGTTGATACCAATTAAAACCAAAATTAAAAAGGGACCCATTTCATATTATGGTTTTGGGATAATAATGATATGAAATGGGGGGTTGTTGTAGGGCACAACAGATTATTAGCTTCATGTCTTTTGCCTTGATCCCAATCCATCTTGTAGGTTTGTTGGTGTTGTTGGTTAGCAACAAAAGACAAGCTTCAAGAATTTGAGTTTCATTGGATGAACTCAACATTAGGTGAATTTTCACTTTGATTTGACTTGAAAATTTGTACTCATATTATCAAATATGACTTCTTTAAAATTGGCTTTGAAAAGTCCTCCGTCAATGGAATTCACTCTTTAAATCTTCCTATGACCTGCCAAAACATAACATTTTCCTGCAATACAATATTAGATGATGGAGGAAGAGAGGTGTAAAATATCTCTTCTTCCAAAAAATATGTAAATAATTACACGAGTTGATTAAAAACAAGTCCAAAGATGATATACAAAGAAAATGCATTTGTTTACCCCTTGAGGAATGGTGGCCAACCTAGACCTCTTAACGGTATTTTATTCACAAAATATTCATTTACGTCTAATTAGAGTGATACAAAATCCAATTTGAAGTGAATTCATATGTATACTTATGGTATAAACATGTTTTCAAAATGGTTTAAAATGATATTCTAAAAATGATGAGAAGTACCATGTTTGATAGAGCTTCTTGTGAATTGTTTACTAGACCAGCAATCACTATTTGGAGTGTAACGTTTTCGTTAAATATCGGATCGATGTCATTCCACTTGGAGATTAAAGTAGATTCATTTTTTTCTATCCATTAGAAACAGGTTTTTAAAATTCTTAGGCTTGATATCACAAAATGTTTTATGAATAGACCTATGAGGCAGAGTTTCACTATGTTGATTTTAAGAAATGCAGTCACTAAATGTGGCATAAATTTTTCACCTGGCCTTTAAATGAGATGATTCAAATTGTGTCATAAACTAGAATTTAATATCTATATTCAGTAGAAACATGTTTTAAAAATAATATGATTTGGTATTAGAAATATTCCAATGAACAAACAAAACCTAAAATTGTTACCATGCAGATGTTTCGATAAGCAGTTAGTATTTTGAGCATAACTTTTTCATATGACGTCAGATTGAGGTGATTCAAATTTATTTGGAAACCAGATTCCAAGGTTTATCTTCCCTATACATATCTTGTAAAAATATTTCCATTAGACCCCTCGAATCGTTGTTGTACTAGCTCTGTCTTGAACATTTCTCTTGAGATCTAGTGTTTATTTTTTATCATTTTTTTTTATTTGTGATCCAAATTGAAAAATTCAAAATGAGTTTAATGAATAGATTTCAAGAGATTATTTGTTTAAAAACATGCTTTAAAAAATATCTTATATGGTTACCCAAAATAAGATTGTTCTTAATGCATTTTTCCATAAAACTCCTTCTAAATGAGTACTAAATAATGATTTGAAGAATTATTCATGAGTTTGAACAAAAAAATCTTATCATGAACCAATTCTACCTATTTATTTATTTATTCTATTCTATCCTACTCTATTGTAGAAAAATAAATCATTCCTTTAAGTATAAGAGAATTTGCAATGCATCCATTTGTGTAACAAGATCATAAGTAGACTCATATCCAAGTTTGAAAAATATACTTTAATGAATACATGGACATGAAAAGTTAGTTGATCATAAATATTTGATGCGAAGGAATGTTGAAAAATGTAGTCATTTTGTGGCCTAATGACTAGTTGAAACCAAGTTTTGAAATTATCTTTAAGTCTTTGATTCTCCTCAACTGTGATAGCAAAAAGTTCTTCTTGTTGAACTTGTTCAAAATCATGAATAGCACAAGGGATCTTATGATACATATGCTAGATATTCTTCAATTTCTAGCTCTATTATTTTTACTTCATCACATGTGATACATAATTAATTGATCTCCTTACAAATATAACTAGAAGAAGCTTCTAGGTTCTCTTCTTATAGATCCTCTTCATGGATTCTTTGTTGTTCTTCTATCTTTTGAAATGAAGATTCATCCCTAGTGACCATTCTAAATTGTGGATAAGGGTTTAAGAAGATCCTTGTGGTGGCATACCCTCCTTCTCTAAATGGCTTCTTTAACATCATGTTTTGTAGATCTTTGTTTTGCAAATGGATTTTGTAGTTAGTGAGTTTTTGTTAGTGGTTGGGGGTTTTGTTTTGGGAATTTATCTTTCTAATTTCTATGTCTAAGCATGAATAACCATAATGAAAAGTGTTTTTGTTTTTATGTTTTGTTGTTGTTTTTGTTTTTGTTTTTTGTTTTTTGTTTTTGTTTTTTTTTTTAAACAACCTTCCTAACCAGCTCTATCTAAATGTGATTCCCCGGCAACGACGCCGAAAATGTTAATCCAATTTATTGAGATAAACTAAAGCATCTATTTTACTTATCAATCTGGGTTGGTAGACTTATAAGCAGACCAAAGTTTATGGAATCTTAGATTAAAATAGTGTATTAAGTAGTTGTTTAGATGAAAATAATGGAATTGCATATTACAATAGAAATCACTTGAAAATAAATCATTAAAATTGTAATCTAGAAGCAAGAGTGCAATGAGTCTTTGTGGAGCATAGCCAACGAGAAAGATCCTCTAATTTAGAGGTCCTGGTTGTCCTTCCTCATTATCCTTATTCCAACAAGATCAGTTCCACTGCAAAGCATAACATAACCAAATCAAGAAAGCAGTGAAGACATAATTTCTAGTTCACTTCTTAATCTATAAGGAAGAGGATATAACTTAGATGTTTGGGTTGAACTTCCCTACCTAAACCAATTATTGAAAGAAAATAATAACCAAATCAAGAAAGCAATAAATCTTAAATGCATAAACACAATTTCCAGTTCAGTTCTTAATCAAGAAGGAAAAGGATCTAACTTAGATTCCTTGGTTGAACTTCCCTACTTAGACCAATTACTGAAAGGAAATCATTCCAAAAATATAAATGATCATGGCATATAATGAATCTAGTCAGAAAATATTCACAAGAAATTGTAAAGAAAATATTCAAAAATCTAAGATATCAATAATTATGTACAAAAATTACATTGCATTGTACTTAGCTTAGAATGGAGACCCTCCACCCTTGCTTGGTACACTTGAAACTATCAACTATAGTAGATAATAAATCACATCCCACAACAACCACAACAAGAAATAGAAGGAAAGTTCTTCAAATTATATTCAGAAATAGAGAAGTCACAATGATCATAATAATATATGTTTTTAGTTGTTGTGCTTAAATAGGCTAAAAGTATAACTAAATAAGGTAAAATGGTTGTAACAACCAATGAGAGTCCCATTCCACCTACTAGGGTTGAATTCATCCCTTTGTTGCACTAAATATGAGAAGTTTCCACAAAATCACAAAACTATCCCTAAATCAAGGGATTTCCTGACTGACTGGTCAAGTTTGACCAGCTTTGACCGGGCATGTTCTAACTCATTTGGAGTGTGCCAATAGGAGTATGTTCATCTTTGGTTCCTATACTTCTCGAATCTATCTTCAGTTTTTGTCTTTGTGTCCTGCACATACGACTTCAATGGAGCCATTATGGGAAATTCTGTTTCTACCAAAAATAAATTTTAATGCTCAATTTTTACTAAAAACTCTAAAAATCAAAAGACGTAATTAATTTACCTTAGTAAGCAAAAAGAGGTGAAATTTGGCAAATATGATTGAAATATAATGATAAAGGATGTTAAAATGATGGGATAGGTATGATAAAAAAAGGGTCAAAATCAAGAGCTAACATCCTTGTCGACTAACGATGTTGAATATTTCCATGGTGTGTGGTGCAAGAATGTTCATTCCCCCCTTTAGATATTCTACTTGATGTTCAACCAAGTCCTTTTCCTTTCCTATTTTCAACTTCTTAATTCCTGTCTCTACTTCCTGTAATGTGAAAATCTTTGTAGTTGTGTTGATCTTGGGAGGAGGCTCCTCCTCTGATTTTTTTCTCATAGAGTTGTCTTGCATAGTCAAACCATTGATTGGCTGTAATATTATTTTCAATTTGCTTCTTCCTTGGTTGAAGTTCCTGCCAAAAAATCTTTAGGTTATTCTTGCCTAGATATATTAACCCTTCTCGCCTTGTTTGCATGAACTCATCATTATTCCTTTTTTAAATGTGCTTATATAGCTTTACATTAATCTTCTCCTCGCATACCTTTATCCAGGTTTTCCTTGTCATTTTTCATTCCTCATCAAACCAAGCATTTACAGGAAAACAATTTGATTCAGATTTCCTACTTTTTTCTCCTTTGCACTTCTCAAGTGCACTCTGAATTATATTTATTAACTCATGAATATTGAGGCTTTGGGAACCACTCTTCCCCTTCTCAATCGATATCTCCAACATTGTTTTGAAGATAGTGCAATTTTCTCGTGTTAGAAAAATTCTACTCCTTGATATCAATTGTCGAGAAGATTGGGTTGTCCTCCTATGTTGTCATTCTTCTAACCAAGATAACTTTCTATAAAATGGGTTATGGTCTGATTTGAAGTCTCACATATGCTCTCCAACCTTAACTTCGTCTATGCTTTCTATCAAGTTTTGTGAACAAATAATGTAGTCAACCACACTTGCCCCATTATATGTGTTTCAAGTGAACTTCCCAGACCTTTTCCATTTATCTAGACCATTGCAGAAAATTAAGTTGAAACCACCACACAACGTGAGCAACTCGTCGCCAAAATGATTGTGAACCTTGTCATATTTTGAACATCTCAACCATTAGGGATTCTCCTCTTCAATAAGCCAGATATGATTGTGATCCTCTTTGCAACAAAACATACTAGCTTGTTGATTTGTTGTTCTAGCATTGAAATCTCCCACTAAAAGAACTTCTCCTTGTTAAGAATATACAATAATATCTTGCTTTAAAGCTGCATATGGGTCTTTGTTATCTATGGCCTTATTTTTGTAAGTTTTTGAGACTTGAGGTGCAAAATAGCATGCTGCAATTCTTATGTGGTTCTCATTCTCTGTTATTTTGAAACATAAATATTGTTTATTTGTATCTTCTTTCACAAACTGTATGTGACGACCTTCTTTTTGTTTCACTAAAACCAATATTTCTTTGTGCCCTTTGCCATTTTCTATTACCTTGTCCCAAACTGCTAATTTCAAATAACCATCAAACATAGGAGTTTTACAACCATCATGTTCATGAGTTTTTGTGAGACAAATTATGTCTCTACCTTCTACAATAGGCCCTATCCCAGGTCCCCTCCTCCAAGGGTACCCTCTACACTTCCAACAAATTAGACTTAGGTATACCTGGGTAGAATTTGATTGCTATGTGGCTTGGCACACAAGACTCAAATTTGAGTCTTCACCCCTTTTCATCCATGTTGATCCTGTTGTTTTCCTCCCTATTATAGAATTAACTGTTTTTTCTTTACTATCAAATTGTTGCTTTGCTTTGTCACGAGGCCCAAACATTGCAATAACTTCTTTACTATTGTACAACCATGCTCTTTTCCCTTCATTTCTTGCTGCTCTAATTGTCTCCACTTCTTCTCTTATATGCTCTTGCTGTTTGCTAGTTAGATCTTCATCTAAGAAGAAGTGTGAGCCTTTCAAGAGTTTCTTTTTTCTTAAGAGATAGTGTTTGTCTTGCACACTTTTTGTGATGAATTTTATGGGTCGAGGCCTCACTTCACATATTTTTCCCACCCTTCTTGCTTGAAAAAATTGCCCTTTCCAATGAAATTTCTCTTTCAAAAAGTCTCTTGTCAAATTGAGAGTGCTTTCATTCTTTCCATAGTCTCTTATTCCTCGTATAATAAAGTTTGTTTCCCTATATTTTCTATCTTTGTGTTCTCTTTCCTGTTCTCTACAAGCACTTACATATTCTTTTTCCTCCATCCTTTTGTAACCATTAGTGTCCTCGGCTCTGGTTTTGATTTCTTTTGGAATGTTTGTTCTCTTGATCTCTTTTTCCTTTGTTTTGGAAATGACTACCTGCTGAGATATTTGTGTATCCACCTGAGTTTCTTTAGAGATTATCACTTCCTTGTTTGTTTCCATTGATTATTTTATGGGTTTTCCATGTTGTCTTCATGTTTTCCCATTCTTATTTTCCTGTCTCCAAAGTCTCTTGTAGCATTATTACTTGTTCTTTTAGAATCCTATTACCTTTCATTAAAGATTGATTTGCAAGTGTAATCTCTGAAATTTTGTGGTCCCTTTCCTATTCTTTGGCTTCCAAAATTTCTAGCCTTGCCTTGGCCTTCATCAATTCCTGGACATAAAGATTTGACGACCAAGTAAGTGGTGTAGATGTGGGACTGTAAATGGTTGGATCTTCTTTCTTTTTGCTGCTCTTATTTTTTTTTATTTTCTTGGATTGTTTCCTTCTTCTTTGTTCCCATTTAAAGAGAGCAAGTCTGCGCTTTAAAATGCCCCGATATTGCTTTTCATTTACCCAAATCCACTTCCTTGTTTTGTTTGTTGAAGCAATTTTGACTTGGCCTAAGTGATTTGTTTCCATAAAATCTAATATTTCCTTGCCATTGTTTTCCATTTTCGGATGAGGCCCCTTGTAAAACCCTAGTTTTCAAATGACCACCTGATTTTTTGATTGACCAAATGTAAACTAATACAGTAGATCAAATATACTAGTGTTTGTAGTACTCACCTTAGTGTATAGTAGGTAAATGTTTGCCAGGAAATCAACTCTTGCCCACTGAAATCAATTCTTGTAGTTACCCATTGATATAGTTGTATATGCCACACTCCAATATGCCACACTCCAGAGAAAAATCGATGAAAACTCCCACCGTGCAACATAGAATGAGAAGAATAATATCCCATAACGAATACACACGCATAGAGAAGCAGAAGCAAAGGTGGATAGAAAATCATAACCGTGTCCTGTGCTACAGTAAATAGTAAACAATAAACCATGTTTATGATCGTGCCCTGTGCGAGGAGCTGCATAAGGTTCCTTCATATGAATATGGATGAGAATCCTCTCTCGTTGTTATGTTATTTTGGGAGAGAGGAGGATGTGAATGGCTCAAGGAGTGTACTGCACTGCGTCTCCTAAGGAGGAGGATGTGGTTAACTATAATTTTTTGGGCGGAGCTCCTACACGATGACAGCTAGGGTTCGTCCCTAGCTAGCCTTCTCCTTGATCCTTCAGTGGTGTTGGATTTCAAGGCATTTGTTTTTTAGCTCGGTTTCCCCCTTGCTCTTCCAAAATGGGAAAATCCTCTCCCTGTAGGTTAGTTTGTAGCTAGCCTTCTCCTTGATCCTTCAATGGTGCTAGATTTCAAGGCGTTTGTTTTTTAGCTCGGTTTCTCCCCTACTCTTCCAAAATGGGAAAATCCTCTCCTTGTTGTTCTTCTACCACTTCGTCCATGGAAATTGGTTTCAAATATTGGGACTCATCGAGTCATTCTCCCATGGTTACTTTCTCCCAGTCCTCCGTTGTTCTACTTTTCAGTGAGGGTTAGAGTTCTTCCATGCACTTGGCGCCCACTCCGTCGACTGCATCTCTTGTGGCTAGGGTCTATGGTGCCTTTGTTTCGTCATGTTTTTTGGGCCCTTGTCAGTCCTCCGTGAAGTCCTTCAGTGACACAGTTAAAGCTTATGTGGGATGTCTCCCTTCTAGTATCAAAATGATTCTCGTCAGCAAGCCCCCCATTATTGATATCTCTCTAGGGGATGAGGCTCTTAATGAAGTCAAGTTATTTTTCGAAGCTAGTCTTATCTGTAGATTTATAAGGTTAGGGCCAAAGTTGGTTGAATTGTATGCTTGGAACAATGAGCATTGGAAGCCTATCATCTCAACCAACCTAAACATCTAACCTTTGGCTAGAGGTTTTTTCATCATTGTATTCAACAATGAGGGTGATCGTGCAAGGGTTCTTGATTCGAGCCCTTGGTTTTGGGGCTATGCTAGCTTATTTTTGCAACCATGGTTTCCATCTTTCAACCCCCTCTCAGCACCAAGTTCAACTGCTCTTGTCTGGGTAAGGCTACCCAATCTTTCTATGCATTTGTGGAATATTGAATCTTTAACTTCAACCGACAATGCCTTGGGAAGGTTTCATTGTCGCGGTGAGGATATTATGCTTTATCTTAATCCCTCATATGCTAGTATTTGTGTGGACATGGACTTTAGTAAAGGCTTCCATGTTGAAATAAATCTCCCTAGCCCAGATTTCTCCTAGGTCCAATCCATGGCTTATGAAAATGTCTCCTTCAGATACAGAGGTTGTTACGCGATTGGTCACTCTTTAAAATCATGTTCGAAAGTAGGGGAATCTAAGGTTAAATTTCCTCAAAGGCCTAAATGGTGGGTTGGAGCCTCTTTTGGCCATTTCTCTATCTCTTTGAATGCTCCCCTCCCATCTTCTTGCACGGAAATTGATGAACAAAAGGGTTTCAAAATTTCAGAGCCTTTGGATGTAAAGTTCCAAGCTCAGCCCATCTCTTCTGATATCAAATCAAAAGACTCCATGTCTGAGGAAATGGTGGGCATTCTTGCTAAGTCCCTACTTGTTCCCTCTCATGTTTCTTGTTTGCAACATAGTACATCGAGCGATCCAATAGACAAAGGAAAAGCGGTTCCAACTTCACCATGGCATGCGTCTCCAAAGGGAAATAATAGAAACATGATTTCATGGGTCAGTCAAGTGGAGGCGATTTCTCCTCCACTATTCCACTTGGTGGATTCTTCCAATGTATCCACTCTTGTTTCAGATAGGGGAGTCGCTTCAGATATTGTTGAAGATGGGGTGTGGACCTAAGTTAAAAGAAAGACAAAAAATGGTTCTCTAGGAAAGGCAAAACCACAGTCCAAAAATATAAGTAGAAATGTGTTACAATCTCATCTGGACATCACAAATCTTTGGAAAGTTTACAATATCGCTCTTATTTTGTAATCTTATGTCATGTTAGGCTGCGAATTCTGCTTTCTGTCAGGAACTTTTGGTAGAATCTATGGAAATCACCTTTTTTTGTTTAAAAAGTCTTTTTAGAAATAGAGATGGTAAACACTCTGTTTACTCTTTCGAAGATCTCTCTTTTGTAGATAACTCTAGATCTAAAAGCTCTAATATAAAAGTATTAGCCCAAAATCCATCTTTTATTAATATAAAACTCCCTATCTCTTTTGTTTAAAAAAAATAAAATGATTATATTTTAATTGATATACTAAATTAATTTATTTATTTTTTTAAATGTAATTTAAAATTTAAAATGATTAATATATATAAAAATTATTCAATAAATTAGTTTAAAATTATACTTTAATCACCTTTATTTATCTAGTCCTTAAATCTTTATTTAGATTACTTAACTTTTAACACCCATATTCTAATATTTTAAATACGTTAAATCCGTAATTCCACTTTAACATCTTTCAATTCCCAATAATTATAATAATCAATAATCATTTTATTTACATAATTATTATTATTAAAATTTTGACATTTTATAATATCTAACATGTTGAATATCCTAATAAACTTAGATTTAATATTATTCAATATTTTATTGATATTTTTTTTTTTTAATCAAAAGAATCGAGACCCCCGCCTAGAGTGGTTAGAATAATTTTTCTATATTTTGAGCTGAAAATAATTGCTCATTTACAAATGACTATTTTTAATAACAAATTATATTAAGCAAAGTCTTTTGGTAGAAATCACATAAAATAAACTTTTGGCGGACTCCTTTAGAACCAACAAGTGTGGTTCATCATCAGAACCAAATGAAGGCAAAGGCTTAAATAGAGAGCAATGTAAAAACATAATTTCAACTAAGCAAAGTCTTTTGGTAGAAATAACAAATTATATTAAGCAAAGTCTTTTGGTAGAAATCACATAAAATAAATTTTTGGTGGATGCCTTTAGAACCAACAAGTGTGGTTCATCATTAGAACCAAATGAATGCAAAGGCTTAAATAGAGAGCAATGTAAAAACATAATTTCAACTAATAACTTATATTTGAACAATGGAATTTAATTATGATAATTATTTATTATATATGTAAAAACAATACTTAATTAGTAATGTGTATATTATATTACTTAGTTTTTTACTAGTTTTGGAAAAATAATATTTAAATAATCGATATTGTTTTATTAAATGATTTGAAGTAATAAACTATATTTATTTAAATATTATTTTTCAAAAACTCATTGTTTAATATTTGTTTTTAATATATTAATATCATAATTTAAATATTATTGTTCAAATATAACCATTATTTGAAATTATGTCTCTACATTGCTCTCTATTTAAGCCTTTGCCATGGTCTACCTCTTCATTTGGTCCTGTTCGAAACGCCGTAGCTAAAAATTTCTAGTATATGATTTCTTCCAAAATACTTTGCTTAATTTATTATGGCTCGGAATTATTCAAATTATATTATTGTTTTTTTATAGTTTTGATAAAAAAAATGCATAATTTATAATGTGATATTCATAAAATTGTAAATTAAATTTAGTATTTTTATCGTTTAATTTAGAGTAAATTTTACAAGAGGAAAAATTAATATACAAATTATATTAATTGTTTTTATAGTTTTGGTACAAAATTTGTAGTAATTGTGATATTCATAAAAATGTAAATTAAATTGAGTAATTTTAAATCGTATTTTAATTTTAGGTTTAAAATTTTAACAAACCAGAAAATTAATATTATTTTTTAAAGCTAATTTGAATATTATTATATTAGTTGTTTTTATTAAAATAGTTATAGTTTATTATTATGTATTTTATAATAGTTAAGTTTTTAATATATATATTTATATTAATTTTGATATATAGTTGGTTTGAGGAGATTAAATGCAATATCTTGATTAAGTAAGGATGCTCTTTATTTCCTATTTATTTTGACATTTACATTGATAAGCTAGAAGAATGTTTAGAAGCTAAAAGGATGTTATGGAGCCAGGTTTGTTGATATAGTTATTATTCTTCTCCTTTATGCTCATGAGGTCGTTCTTTTGGCTGATCGTGACAAGCAACTTAGAATCTTCCATGATCACTGCTCCAATATAGGTATGATTGTTAATAATGATAAGACTAAAGTCATGATAATTAAATCCAAAAGGATCAAATGTAATAATTTAATTTATGATAACAATTACTTGGAGAAGGTTTCTCATACAAATATTTAGGTATTGACATTCGCCATAGGCTCAAGTGGAACTATAGCATTGAGAAAAAGATTATAGGAGGCTAGAAAGCTTAGTTTGAGTTTGAAAACAATTGTTAGTCAACTGATCTCTAGGTTTGGAGTAAAAATAAGTTTATCTTCGAGACTTTTGTCACCCCTGTTATGTTATATGGATGTGAGGTTTGGGATTGTCGTATATCTAGAGAATCACAGAGAAAAATTGAGATGATCCAAAAGAAATTTATAACCTACAACCTCAAGATTAAAGAAAATACTCCCTACCCTATCCTCTTGATTGAAGCTAATCCCTCTCCCATTAAAATCATGTCTATGTTTAGGTATTTGATGTACAAGAAGAAGTTGTACAACATGGAAACAAAGAAGCTCCCCAAAATTGCTTCTAACTCTAGTGAAAACCCCCACCTCCAGCTCAAATGAAGTTGGCATAAAGATGCTCCTTGACCATTGGGGGATAAAGGAGGAGATCATCTTGGACGATAAGGAAGATATTAAAAACACTATTATTTCCAAATTTAAGATAAGTTTTGGGATCATAAGGAGTTAGAAGGGAAAAGGAAGCTAAGATACTATAAGGAGGTGATCAACCCCACTCTTGCTAACCAAAATTATATTTTTTCCTTGAAGAGTGCTAAGAAGAAAATGAACATTGCAAAGATAAGAACTAATTCTCATGAGCTTCAGAGTGAAACTATGCATTGGTCTATTCCAAAACTCTTTGGGACGAAATAATTTGTCCCTTTTCCGATACTAAGAGAGTTCAAGATAGAAAACATTTTATGGTGGATTGCTTAGCCCTTACTCACATATGTTCTCCTTTTCAAAACATTTGCCACACTATCAACCTTAGTGACCTCGGAAAATTTCTCTCCCTTCTCTTTGATCAGAAACAATCTATTAAAGAGTCTCAATTAATCACTTACTTTCTTAAGGTCCTATAAACCATATTGGTCTTTGTAGATATTAAACAACATCATCATCATCAATAATATAATTTTGTTTGAATATTCAACTTATATTTATTCATAACAATGTTGAAGATTATTTCTTTATCATATTATGAAATTTACCATGGCTGATATGAAATTTATATATTTATATGAGCTTAAAAAAATTATCTATTTTTATTTTCATTTACATTTACATTTACATTTAGTATACTGGAAAACCAACTTTAATTTATTAGTAACCCACACAAAAATCTATAACCAATACCATGTAGAGTGGATTACAATAGAAGAGTGATAACTTTTCTAAACAATGGGTAGGATCCCACTCAACAATGTAGGACACCATGCAGCAGTTGACACAAGGTACAGCATTCTCCAATGACAAAAATAAATAAATATAGCAGTTGACACATGCAAGTGTGATGACTTTTCTAATAATGTGACAGGCACGTTGGGCCTGAAAGATTCACCCTTCAATTGATTGAGCCATGAATGCTAAGTACAACAGTCTTTGACTTTTCTCTTCATTTCTTAAACATGCTTTTAAGGTTTTTTTTACTGCACTTTAATTGGTTGGGGTTTGGGTGTGTGAAAAACACCATGATGGCTCTTTTTTGGCTGCTCATTAATTAGTTGGGGTTTTGGTAAGTGAAAGACACCCTGATGGCTCCATATGCCTGTGCTGGAGGATACTCCATGAACCACCCAAAAAAAATTGCAATCATCCCAAAATATAAAATCACTATAGAAGGCTCCAAGTTGCAGACAATTTCTGTGGCTATTTACTTTGGACCAAACAAAACCATGTGTTATTCCCACAGTTGTACAAATATTCCTCATTTTGGAAGTTGTGACTTCAACAGCATTTCCACGTAAGCATCTCAAAAGATCTATGTAGTATGGCCTATCCGTTTTTCCACCGACTTATGAGAGGTGTTAATTACTTGGATGTGGGTCGTTGCAAGTAGACACAGGAAAGGGAAGCCTGCTGCCTCTGCGCAGACTGCGGTTGCGTTATAAATGATGATCATCATTGCAGTTAATGCATCACGACGTGTTTCCCACCTTCAATAAATAAGCATTTTCCTCTCCAATGCACCGTTCATGAGAAAGTCAATCGGTGGATGAATTTTAGGGTTTTCCTGGTTAAAATTGAGTGGTTTTTAGTGTGATTTTTTGGATGTTTTGGTGCTAGAATTTAGTAGAAAATTGAAGGGAAATCTTGATTGGTGTTATTTAAACTGTTTTTTGATTGTATATATAGATTTAACGCTCCGAAAACCCTAAGGACACTTCTAGTGTGCCAGGATTACCCATCAAACTTGTGATTTTAATAAATTCTTACCGGATTTTAGAGAAATTACCGAAAAAACCCAGCAGAAAAGCTTCCAAAATGTCTCACTAAAAATAACTCATAAAATTTATCTCACTAAAAACAACTCACAAAATTTATATTAACTTTTTATACACATGTCGACCTAATAAATCTAAAAAAAACGGTCCACCCATAACCAATGATTCACTGTAATTCTTCTCCTCCCTTGTTTTTAAAAACATAGTTGTCAAGTTCAAATTCAAATTCATACTATAAGATAAAAATTCAAATGAAACATTTTTTTTATTTTTTTTTCAGAAGAAAAAGTTCGATATTCAGTAATGTTATATTATACAGGACCCAAAATGATTTACATTCTCCTGAATTAAGAAGTTAAGCCTACTCGCCTGAATAGAGAGCAATCATAAAGCATTTTCTATCTTGGAAAAAAACTTGACAATATACATCCTTAAACAAATGCCTTTGATTCTTTCTTCCCCGTGTTTTTAAAAGAACATAGTTGGCAAGTCGAAAATTCAATTCATACTATAAAATAAAAATGAAAAATTTTCCAAATTGGAAATGATTGACAATATACATTCTTTAAACATTAGAAATTATATAAGTTTTTCTTTATGTCCAACAGAACAACCTTTACTCATCTTTCCTCTGAATCGATTTTGTGAGAATTTAAATTATTTTTTTATTAATTTTGATTAAATAATAATTTTAAAATTAAATTTTTCCAAAAATACCACACTTAATTTTTTCTCTAGAAATCTATTTTACTTTTCAAAACTCATAATTTATCTAAAATATCTTCCTTAATTTTTAAAATCTACCTAAATTATTTTTAAATATATATATGAAAAATATTAAATTTTAGACTTATATAAATTTATGGCGCGGCTTTCCCTTAAAATCAAAGTATTTTTTTGTTTTTTTTAATTTTTTTTAAAAAATGCTAAACTTTAATATTAATGAGATAAATACTAATAAACTAAAAAAATACTATCCAAAAACAATTTATAACCTCGCAACTTTCTAAACCCTTCAAAAATACACCATGAAATTAAAAAACAAAAAGTAAGAATTTTGATCACTAATCCTACCACCATCTATTTTAGATTTAGAAGACACTGCTCTACTCATTTCATGTCACTAATCCTACCACCATCTATTTTAGATTTAGAAGACACTGCTCTACTCATTTCATGTAGGGATGCCAACAAATCCGTGCGGATAAACTCTGAACCCGCTTTCAATTAACCACTTATCCTCTAAACCGAATAAATTTTTTTGTTGAATTATTCGATATACCAATTGAATTTTCTTATTTTTTTCTTCAAACCAAACGAATTTGGTATTTTTTTTAAAATAACACACTAAAACTTCTCTGTTTTTTCTAGCAATAATGGCATCACAATTTTTGATAAGCTAATACCCATCCAATCACAAAACCTATCACTAAAGTGATGCTAAATATAGGAACCTCCTCACATGTGAAACATCATCTGCGAACTCGTTTGGAAACACCGTATTGATTGACTTCTTTATGTGAGCCTATGATATTGTAATGTGATTGTCAGTGAATTTGTTAAATCCTAGGGTAAAAGATTTTAAAAATTCTAAAATTATTTAAATAAAAATAAAAATTCTACCACAATGCATAATTAACATTTTTCATGATCATGATATTAAACAACGCAGTGAAGGCATACAAGAAACTATGAATTTACATAATGAAATTTCAACATGGTCATATTGGTGAGCTTCACAGCTCATCCAATCATTCATATACATAACATATGAGATATTGCATTATTAACAACGTAACATGGTCATATTGGTGAGCTTCATAGCTCATCCAATCATTCATATGCATAACATATGAGATATTGCATTATTAACAACGTAATAAAATTTTTCACAATCCATAAGACATTCATATGAGCAATGTACAATTATCTATGTGTTTAAAGATGTATGACAACTAGAGGTACTTCAACTCTCCACCCAATCGTAGGCTAACCACATTACAATATTTCTTGCAACCAACCACTCCCAAGCTAGATCCAAAGTCTAAGGGGATGTGTATCTATGGACATTCACACCCAAGGCTTAATCACACAACCATGAGAAGGATTTCACTATCTAGATGGTTTCACAACCCCAAGGCAAGCACCATAGTGACTCACTTTCTCTTTGGTTAAAACACAAGGCTTCACCCAATATCAAATGAGTTCTATCTTGGTTCTAGGAGGCGAAATCACCACTTTTGGTGGTTTAACAACTACCTCTCATGGCAAGCAGCACAAGAGTCTGTAGTTCATTGTCTAGATGATTTCACAACCCCAAGGAGAGAACCCTAGTGACTCGAATTTCCCTATCCCACTGATTTAACAACCAAGTAACAAGTACTAGGTGGTTTCACAACCCTGATGCAAGCACCACAATGATCCAGTTCTCCATTGAGCTCCCCATTAATCAATCAGGATTGAACATACCATCAAGTGACCTCAACATCATCGTAGGTTACACATTCCCATTTCATAGAACATTGGTTCAATTAATGCTCATCTTTGATCCTTTTGGCTTCCTTTCCAGTAGCTTCGAATAAATCTCCTCTCCAGTATCTTCACCTAGAACTACCTTGTTCTTCAGTTCCTAGCACTCTAAGTGCTCTCTGCATAGTAAAATTATGCGCCAATTGCTTTATTCCTTCTCTGCACACTTCAACCATTGTCCTCTCCACAACTACCTAAAGAGTGAAGTCTCTTGTCTATCCATGTTTCATGAGGAGAGGGAACGATATGGCGTTGTCCTCTACTTAGGTTGACCACTATGAATTCAAAGCTTGTTAGTACAAACCAGTTTTTTAGTAGGTGGATAGTTATGACAAGTAAGGGTGGTTGGTATAGGCCTACTCACTGCACGCCATGGGGAAATCAATCACTACACAATAAGCACTCAACAACCATGCAACAACCCAACACAATCTTTCCCTCTCATAACTCTAGATCTGTATGTCTCTCCATTCAAGCTAGTCATCAATTTATTTTCACACACACACACACACATAATTTACATAGTTGGGTTTACATACATGGGGTGTTATGGAAATTGTTACATTTTACATGCTTGTTTTGTACTCTTATCATACAACCCATTGCAGCTCGGGGGTCCCTGGGAAAGAAGAGTGTCCTTTGGGGAATTGGTAAGATGGTTAATTGATAAGAAAAAATTACTTTTGGCAAAGGAGAATTTGAGGTAATACTTGGACCAAGCATATAGTTAAAGAATTACCAAGGGAGGATATTATGTAAAATATCAAAAGAAGGTAAGCATTTTAGAAAATTCAATGAATAAATAAGTAAATTCTAACTTGAAATTCTCTTTAGGGTTTTTCCTTATAAAGAAATTGTGAATTGAGTCTTGCATTGAAGAAGTATATCACTAGAATAGAGTAACAACATAGCTTTCTAGTTGTTTTGAAGCTTAAATTAGGACATCGTCTTTGATTAGGACCTATATGACTACTTTTGGGAAACTTTATTAATTGCTTTGCATAAAACAAAGCATATGCACCTTTATTTAATTACCAATGAGTAAATCCTTAGATATGCTCCTTTCCTTCATTAAAAGTGCATATAGATCCTATAGCATGTCTACAAGGCTTACAAATTTGGATTTAAGAGGATTTTAAGGGGGTAATTTTCTTGGGTTTGTCTATATGATTGAGAAGGTAATATATGCTTTTTTAGGTCATTCTTGATTGATTAGTATTCATCAATCAATATGAAGAAACCCCACAAAGATTAAACGTCAACCATTCTCCCTTTTGGCTCTTGTAATTTACCTAGCCAAAGAAATTGATTCATTTTTAATAGCATGAATAAAGTTTAGATGCATGTTTGTCAATTTGATGTAGCTTGGATTGTTGGAAGAAATATTTCTATCCTCCCTACCTAGTTTCAATTCCCACATGTCACATATTGAGCTCATAATGAGTACATCCTTGTCATGGCTTCAAGCCTTGTTGTCTGAGAATCCCTCAAGGACCTAAACATGTATATTCATCAGATAGGATATAAATATATTTCTTCAAGGAAAAAAAGAGGCTATATGCATGCATTTATTATGACATAACTTCTTACCAGTTTTCATACTTGATAAATAGATGTAATTGAGTAAATACATACACTTGAATTTCTTCACAAATTCATATTGTTAATCCAAACAAAACAACTGCTAGTCATGATATATAATAATTTTTTATCACCTAAAATCTATGTTTATGCATTCCTAATTGATTTTTTTTCCATATGAATTAACCCTACAAGTAGGAGCCTTCAATTAAAAGAAAATTTACAAGAAGAGTGTTGGAACAAATCTCTTTCTAGCAATTATATCGAGAAATATATTTGTAAATTTATACAAATTGTACCTTAATTTAATGGACTAAGTGATCCATTTATAAGGATTAAAGGTTTATTTTATGAGTTCGTTTGAAGGAAAAAAAAATATTATTATTGTTGAGGATAATTGTGAACCATTGAATGATTAATGGAGGACTAATCATTATGGATTGAAGACTAGTCTTAATGAAATTAGTAAATCTTGTGCTAAATTCCTATGGTAAAGTCCATAATTTTTTACATTCATAACCTAAAATATAAACATTCACATAAATTCCAAAACCCTCCATTCATATTCTAGATACAAAATTTTAAATCACTCTACAAAATTAAGAAATGGGGACAAATGAGAAACAAATTTGATTTTTTTTATGATGGAAAACTAATACATCTAGTGAAGGGACTTGAAATGTCTCTTAGTTTTGCATTCACTTGTTGTAAATTTTTTACAAAGGTAATCAAGAACTTCTCCAAAACACGAATAAATAATTTAAGCATGCCAAGGGTTTTTAAGTACAAAATTGTAACAAGATAATTATCCACATAGGCATTTCTATTACTCAAGATCCATTCAGGTCACACTTTCTCAATGGGAGATTTTTGGTCTAAAATTTTCTAAGGAAAGATGAAAACCTATTTGCAAGTTGGCTTCTCTCATACCACTTGAGTTTCCTTAGATTCTGCCTTTGAGGCCAATTCAAAATATTTCTTGCTATCCAATTTTTCAAGTACATTTGGTGAAAAATATTCCACTCTAAGAAAAACTTTATTTTCCTCTTCCCCATCTAAGAAGGATGGTTCATATAGTCTCAAATTCTCCATATTGATCTCTAAATTCACTCTCATATAGGGAGGTGGATTTAATTTGAATGCATTAGCACTTACATTCCCAATGACATCAAAAGGTACACGTCATAGAGGCTTCATCTACTTGAATACCCCTTTAAGGAACTTTTTATTGAGTTATAGCCATACTATAACTTGAATTCAAAACTTGTGATTCATTCTATACAATTCATGTTTAAGTGTAGACTTCTACTTGTTCTCTTCCCAACTTGTTCTTTCACTCCCAAATCAATTTGCCCAATCTCTTTCATGAACTCGTTAAATTGCTTTTCCTTCTCTTTCATTTTGTGTATGGTCCTTCTTCAATCCATAGACAACATCAAAAGGTCAGGCTGGGAAATATCTGAAACAAGTATCAAAAGGATATTCTTCGGTGGATGAACAAATTTCCCCATTGCGAATGTGTTGAATGTAAACAACATACATCTCAAGTATTGGGATGTTCTTTCAAGTATCATATTAACAATTGGACCAAATATTTTTCTGCTACTTTAGCTTTTCCATCCCTTTGAATATGAAAAGAAATAGAATGTTTCAACTTTGTGTCCATCCTTTTCCATAATGTTGTCCAAAACTCACTTAGAATTCTATATTCTTAATGAATTTGGTAAACCAAAATATATGCATACATTTTCAAAGAACAACTTAGTTTCTCCATGACCTAAAATGGTCCTCCTATAATGAATAAGCACATTCATCCTTGCTAATCCAATCCACAACCTCAAACAAAGATTCATGGTCTTTTCTTCCCATATGAAAAACTTCAACTGAATCCACAAGGATACATCCACATGTCTACTTGGTATGCTAGTCCATAACCTCAAACAAGTAGTCATAGTATTTCCTTGACATGGGAAAATATCCAACAAAATCCATAAAATTACTTTCCCAAGGTCTACTTGGTAAAGGAAATGACATGTACAATTGAAGTTTCCTATCATCTCAATCACTAGTGCAACAGAGTACACAAACGTAATAAATAACATAGTTACGGATGAAACGGGAACTATTACCTCAAAAATGGGTGCTCAAGCCCAAAAACACAAAAAAAACATTAAACCAAAATTGAATTTTTATTCTGAGAACGATGTTCCTTTTTTTTATAACATTGTAAATTTTCAACATTTTTTTAAATGGAAGTAAAAAAAAAAAAAATTGAAAAATGGATGAAAAAACACCCAAAAAAAATTGTTTATTCTAGAAAAATAAAAAAAAAAAATAAAAATAAATAAAAAAATAAAAAATAAAAAATCAAGTTACAATTTTGATATTTTTTAGCAATGGAGTTAAAGAGAAAATATCCGGACTTTGAAAAACTGTAAAATTCCAACAATTCTTGGACATGATGTTAAAGATAAAATATCATGTCTCGAATCCTGGTAATTCCAACTATTTCCATCCATGTTGTTAAAATAAAATATCTCGACTTTAAAAAAACCTTGAAATTGTAATTGTTTTCGATCATAGCATTAAAGATACAATATCGTGACTTAGAAAAACATTAAAATCCTGACAATTTTTCAACCATGCAATTAAAACCAAAGATTATGACTACAAAAAAATCTCAAGTTTTCAAAATATTTCAACCATGACATTATGAAAAAAGTATGACAAAGAACTTTAAAAATAAACACTTAAGAGTAATTTATTTTTTTAATGCAAAATGTATAGCAATTTTAAAATCTTAGCCTAAGACAAATCGATACATTGCAACAAATATTTATAAATCAACTATCAAATTGACACGCAGTGTAGGTGAACTCGACCCGTTGTAATGAAATCTTAAAGACCAACCTTGAAATTGATACATAGTGGGGGCAGGCTCGATTCATTATAACGAAAATTTTAAAATCAACTATCAAATTGCCATAATGGATCAAGTTGTTAGACGAGCATCAACACAGACCCTGTAGAAAAAAAATGAAAATAAAAACCA